>WAAB01021341.1:44763-56454 GCA_013389865.1 Piaya cayana
CTTCCCTCACCGGAGCTCCAGCATCCGCCACCTCCGCGTGCTGTGGCGCGGCAGCAGGAGTGGCTTTTTTGATAAAGCTCGATTTAACGTCATAGAATCACTAGGTTGGAAAAGACCCACCGGATCATCGAGTCCAACCATTCGTATCAAATACTAAACCATGCCCCTCAGCGCCTCGTCCACCCATGCCTTAAACACCTCCAGGGAAGGTAAATCAACCACCTCCCTGGACAGCCTGTTCCGGTGCCCAGTGACCCTTTCCGTGAATAATTTTTTCCTAATGTTCACCTCAAAACTCCCTTGGCGGAACTTGAGGCCATTCCCTCTTGTCCTGTCCCCTGTCACTTGGGACAAGAAGCCAGCTCCCTCCACTCCACAACTTCTTCGACGTGCTTTGACCATGTTCTTTGCAAGCGTCACAGCCTTTTTTGCAACAAGTAGAGGGAGAGCGGCTGGATTAGTTGAATCCACACTTCCATAGTTGCCACTGAGAAGGAGAAATTACAAAAATGTACAGTTTTAACAGCTTCTTGGTACCCTGGACTGCAAAAAAACAAGAGCTGTTCACCTTCCCTGGAGGTGTTTAAGGCATGGGTGGACAAGGTGCTAAGGGGCATGGTTTAGTATTTGTGATTCTGTGATTCTGTTTACTGTAATCTAAGCATAACTTTTCTCATGTAAACTATGCAAGTCTGGTTTGCTAGATATGATAGTTCACTGGCAACAGTATTCTTCAAGCAGAGAATGCTGCTGAATTAAATATTTAATCAAATAGCAGAAATCAGCTCCTTGTTGATTGTTTTAATATTTTTAGCGCTATTGCCTATGCCAAAAGTTGGCACATCAGCAGCCCACAGCTGCTTGGAGTGGAGTTCTGAAGCTTTTATATACCACATTATGTACATACATATACAACACATATATAATATACAGGTCTGAAACATTCTGAAGCATAGAGCAGATTTCATGAAATGTCAGAACGTGCAGGACTTCCTTTAAGATACAGGCGCTGGTTTTAGAACAAACACACTATCTCTTGAATTTGGCTCCCTTGGATTATTTCCAGCTTGCCCGAAGAAGAATCATCAGTAAAAGATGCAGAAAACAGAATTGTGCACATACAGATGCAGTCCATGCTGTAAGATGCTTTACATAGTGATTTCTGGCACTGAAAAGATGATGAAGGAGCACTTGCTACTGCAAATCATGTGTTGCGGAGACGGAGCTGAGATACTGCCATACACTCAATATTAATGCTGCAAGTATCCGCTTTATTGATGTTTCTCTACATATTTATATCTTTTCTATGATATGTGCTTATCTATTGTTACCATGACATTTTCATAATAATTACTTCATAAGATACAATTAGGTATATGTTTACTCAGCTGGCATCTAAAAACTAGCCAATACACAGTTAATTAGGCCTAACGAGACATATTATTTTAAAGATCCAGAACAGTCTTTGGCCTGCTTCCTTCTGATCCGTCCTTGAGTCTTCAGTCCATGGTTCGCCCCTGGGTCAAGGAACACTTCAAACTCTTGTCACTCGAGTCTGCTTCAGAGCAGTGAGTCCCACAATCATGCAAGGATTTCAGGTGCTAATCTGACTACTGATAAAAGTGACACTGAAATTCTTCACACATCCCAATGTAATTTTAAAACACACAAATTTGCTTTTCAAAATGAGCATTGAGGAGGAGGAATTGATACCATGATCCACCAGTTAATTAAAGTAGTCAAAATGTACAGCTGGCCAGCACTCCACATTAAGGACTCAATTTAAAGCATGTCTGTTTGTATATATTGTAGAGATAAATCATTCCATCATTCATGTAGGATAGTGAAATCTACTGAAATATTCCCTCTCCTCCTTTCAAGAGAAGAAGGAAGGGAGAAGGAAGCTCTGGAATTTAAGATAATTAGAAGAGACAGATGAAGGGGGAAGGAGGACTGTCTGATGTATAACAGATTATCTGGCAGGACAAAGCACAACGATGAGAGGAAATAATGTGAAGCTGTTGAGCAAAGCAGGAGGGCACACAGGCTTTAGGGTTGGCATAGTGGGGAACAAGAACATTTCTGGGGAAAGCAGTCCCAGGAGAAAAAAAAAAATGCACATGGAGAAGCCCAGATGTGGAATGGGAAAGCACAAGCACTGAAAAAGCTGAGAACACACAAAGAGAATAAGATGTCATGAATGTGCCCTTGCTCACCTCTTTCCCTTACAATGCATGAGAATGTCAGTCAGGCCGGCCATTTCCTCTGAGAATCCCAGAGGACATGATTTTGAAGTGTTTAGAGATCTCTGAAAATTTACATGCCTCCTGTGGAAAAACTGGTGCTGATGAATGCTTGCAATAGCAAGTTTTCATAAACTAAAATGAGGGCTAAGCCTCTGTTGAGCTTTCAGTTGGTTTGTGTCTATTCCAGACTGTCAGTAGAGCCGAGATTACAGAATATAATGGAATGCTGACAAAGGGGATAGGGCTGGAGGTGCAGGGAAGGAGATTTTAGGATGTTAGTTTAAGCAGAAATCACTCCAATATAGTGAAGTGATGTCCTAAACATTAGCCCATTCAGAGATTTTGCACTGACTGAGCTGGAGATCAAAAGGAAGGTCTGTGTTTAAGGAATAACACACTTCTGTTTTAATGACAACTGGGATAGGGAATATTTGCTCTTCTGGACTACTCACATAATCTTAGCCAGTTGATGCAATGCAAAGAGTAGTCACGTATCTGCTATTATGTCTAAGAAAAGATGGAACTACATCCCTTAAAACACATAGAAGATTGAACCTCTCTGCCCTGCATCATAATGGCCCTTTATGTCCAGTGCCAAGAAAGGTTCCCAGCCTGCTAGGGTGAGCTGACCCCCTGGAAGCATCATGTCTCCAACTCTGCTTGTGGTAAATACTACCTCCTATAACAGAGGTTTAACTTGGTGGGGACCAGATTCATCTCTGGTATAATTCCAGTCTAACTAAGCAAAGAATCTATTTAGCCTGCTATTATTTTTTTTCCATAACCATCATTTCACAGAGGACATGCTTCTGCCAACTTCCAGGCTGTGATTAGAAAAGGCTCTGGTTAGAAATTTTGACAATATACTTGCAGAGTACTAAGCGCCATTGAATATGATCTGTAAATACTTTCACTTTGCATGGTTTGCATGCTGTCATCTGCTGGGCTGAATAGAGTACTAATAAAAATCACATTGTGAAAAAAATAGTCCGCGCTGATTCTTCAGGGGTGTTTTATTAAATATGATGGTGTGATAAGGAAATACTTTCCTTGGGAATCACATCTCTCCAAAATTTCAGTGCTGTAACAGGCACTGTTGTGCTGTGGAACTGAGGCCGCACACGCTGCAAGAGTGAAGGCTTTCCTGGCAAGGAGCCCTAGGCTGACACAAGGGACATTTTAGTTGGGAGAGTCCTTCTTCTCCAGCTGGAGTAGTACCTGTGGCCAGCCGTACAATAGCTTGCTTCGGCATGACAGGCTTGAATGGACTTGGCCACAGTTGCTTTCTCATCTTGCAGATTTCCCAGCCCTGAATTTAGTCCTACCCAATCATGAGTCTGTCCAGTTCTTGTAATTTGGAGCCTTTCTCAAGCATTGTAGATTCAAGATACTGCATGAGAACCTTAGCTATCATTTTTAAATGCCTTTTATGTATGTGAGGAAATGTCTGGAAACATGAAAGTGCCCCTAGAAGTGGAAACATGCATAAGCATATCTCAATTTTAGTGAGCTGTGCTCCTCATATTTGAGCACAGAGATTCCCATCAACTGACAGTAGTCACTTAAAAGTCAAATTTCATAATTAAAATCCCAAGTGCTGTTGATAAACTTATTTTAAAGCCAAGTCTCATGTAATATCATAATTGTAGCAATATGCACAAAATTAAAGAATTGGTCACAGGGATAGAACATCAAATTAGCTGCATGTTGAATTATTATAAATGATTAAATACATGGAAACAGCTAAAAATTATCTACTCCACAGAACATTACAACCACAGATATAACATTACTCTATTACATTACGCAGGACCCATCATGATGCTTCAGTTATGTACAGACTCCTACAGCTGTCACACTGATATCATGTTACTGTAGCTTCATCATGAAAAATGGATATCATGATCTGCCAGAAATTCTTCCTCTCTGAAGCAATGGGAATCTCTGAAGCACAAGTTAAAACATGCATTAACTCCTCACAGCTGAGAAGCAGCATGAAAGATATTTCCATCAGATGTGTATTGTACCTGACATCATGGCACAATATGTTGCAAAGTCCTGTACCTAACTATCTTTCTCCTTACTGGCTAGGATTGCCTCCTGTTGCAGCTCCTTGCTTGACTCATCATACTTGATGGAGTGGAAAAGTACAGGCTGAGAGCAGAGGGAAGCTGGGACTGAAGAGAGCCAGACTGTGCTTTTGACTGGATTCAGACAAGTTCTGAGGCGTCCCTGCATAGAAAGAGGCAAGCCATTACAGTCTGTACTTGTAGCTTATTTTTTCTTTAAATTAAAAAAATCACACAGCAGCCTAAGTAGTGGAAGCACTGATAGAAGAACAGGGTAGCTGCCCTAGTGTTACAACACATACATGAACACCTACCTTTTTAAACAAGGGTCTATGCACCGTCCACATGAGCTCGAAGACCACAATGCATGGTGCCATTCTCCTCCTGAGATCAGGTACAGTCAGAGTAAGAGAAGGCACTTAACCAGTAACATACTTTCTGGTGCTTTGTTTCATAAGTGACAATATGTTTGACATTAACTGAGCTGATTATGGATTTTTAACCTGTCCATGTAGGGGGCATATTCCCACCAAGGGATTCAGAAACTTCCCTAGGGCTGGCAGGAGAGAGGGCAGCAAGTGGGGTGGTGGAAGGAGGTTGCCTGAACATCACTGGGGAATTGGACCGATTGGAAAGCAGGCTAGACAAGAAGGTGCATGCACACATCCAAGGGTGGTTTGGGGACTGACTCCCTTTTCCTCTGCAAGGAAGCAGAGAAGGGTTAAAGCTTCTTCTCCTCACTGCTTTTTCTGCTTGATTAACCTATTACCTGTCAGCCAAAATGGATGTCTTTGATATAAGCCCATTCTTATGCCACATCGGTGACAGAGCTGAAGTCACTCTGTAAAGCCCCAAGACCAGCAGGCAGTCAGATGCCTTAAGGCTTTCTTTGACCTTCTCTTCAAGACTTGACCTCATGCCAGAAGCAGAGGAAACACATTCCATTCATGCACGTGCTTCTCGGCAGTCCACAAGCATGCTCAGCAGCTGGCTAAGGAGCTACTGGCATCCGCTGGTGGGAAACGTGCCCCATTGTTTGACAATAACATGCTCCAGTCTGGGCCTAAGCCTCCCAAAAACATGCATGCACACATGCACAAGCAGACAGGTAGGAAGGTGTGCACTGGATGCATGTAGAAATAAGGAGCATGGGGTAGAGAGGGACTCCACACCACCACCACCTCCTCTGGCTGCACTAAGTCTCATGCACATCTCAGCAAAGCAGCTGCTAAGAAACACGGTGCAGTCCAAAGGGACAGTGTATGTGGCAGCATGTGGGCCAGAGAGTCTTGCGCATTGCCTGGTGAACTGTTGTACACTTCTCAGACAAGCTGGGACCTTTTGTACTTGTCCCACCCTGCTCTGCAGCACAGTTGCAAAGTGGTCTGAGTTTCATACTGCAACTTGAACTGTTTGGGAGGCTCCCCAGCCTGCTGGTGTCATGGCAAATGGACTTTCTCTGGTATCTACATTACCTGCAAAGTCCACTTTGCGCATACTGTACTGAAAAACAGACTGTTAGCAGCTGCCGGTTGTATCCGTCACTTTCCTTCTGCTCTGGTACATCCTTTTGCCCCTTTGCTCCATGGTGATGCCTTCAGAACTAGTGAAGTGCTTTTCAGAGTGCTCTTCAAAGTACTTGATTTTACGGCTGCAGTATGATCTCTAATCAGAGCATCTCTTCTGCCTCTTTCAGACTGGCAGAAAGTGTGCATTGCCTCTGTCCTAGCAGCTAGGTAATTTAATTTTGAAACCTAATGATAATGACTTTTAAATGTCAGTTGTTTAGAGGTGGCAACCAGCTGCTCAAACCGGAGAAGACACTACTTTTCTCTTACCCTGTAACCTCACAGTTAGATAGTGGTTTGAACAATAGAAGCATCTCCAAAACATCTGTACACAAAATTACATCCATGTCCCTAAATCATCAGTGGACAGATATGGGCTTTCTTTGGCTTCATATGCTTTATTTTTATTAAGATGACAGACTGAATGTGAATGCACCGGCACTACCTAACACAGCAGCAAACTGCAAGTATCTACATGTCCATATTAATGGGGCAAAATATAGAGTCATAGAATGACAGAATGTTTTTCGTTGGAAGGTACCTTAAAGATCATCCAGTTCTAACTCCTCTGCCATTGGCAGGGACACTTTCCACTAGATCAGATTGCTCAAAGCCTCATCCAACCAGGCCTTGAACAACTCCAGAGATGGGGCATCCATGACTTCTCTGGACAACCTGTTGCAGTGCATTACTACCCTCACAGCAAAAAAATTCTTCCTAATATCTCATCTAAATCTCCCCATCTTTCATATTAAAACTGTTACCTTCAGATTATCACTGTTCTCCTAGATAAAGAGCCCTACCCACCTTTTAGTACTGGAGGCTGCTGTAAGGTCTCCCTAAAGCCTTCTCTTCTCTGGGCTGAAAAACTAACTCTCTCAACCTGAGACTGACCAGCCTGCAGTTCCCTGGGTCTTTTTTCTCTCTCTCTCTTTTTTTTTTTTTTAAATGGACGTTATGTTTCCCCTTTTCTAGTTGGTGGGAACCTCACTGGACTGCCATGATTTCTTAAATATGACGGCTAGTGGCGTAGCAATTTTATCTGCCAGTTCCCTCAGGACCCATGGATGCATCTCATCAGGTCCTGTGCACTTGTGCACCTTCAGGTGGTCTTGCGCCTGATCCTCTCCTGCAGTGGGCCAGTCCCTATGTTTGCCTTCTGCCACTTGCATGGTGTGGCTTGAGCCCTCACCAATGAAGACTGAGGCTGAAAATGTCTTTGAGTACCTCAGCCTTCTCCATATCCTGGTTAACAAGGTCTCCTGTTTTCTTCCGGAGAGGGCCCACATTCTCCCTAGTCTTACTTTTATTGCTGATATACCTATAGAAGCTTTTCTTGTGGTCCTCAGTGTCCTTGACCAGACATAATTCCCTCTGGGGTTTAACTTTCTTAACCTGATCCCTGGTTGCTTGGACAATTTCTCTGTATTCTTCCCAGGCTACCTGCCCTTGCTTCCATCCTCTGTAGGCTTCTGTTTTGAGTTTAAATTTGTCCAGGAAGCTCTCTTGAGAAGAAAGAAGACTTTAAGGAGGAGTTGTTGAATCGGTCCATAAGAAATATTCTTACCCCAAAGTCCACAAAGTCTCATGGGTCTATTATGGTGTTCAGACAAAATTTGTTTTTTTGTGAAATGGAAGAGGATAGGGAAGGAAGAAAAGGATGCAGATAATAATAATAATCACACTGTACTGTCTGACAATGGTGCTGGAGGGCAGCACAATACTTCCAGGTAGTTCCACAAAGTCCTTACAACCTACAGGGTAGTATCTACCACTATTAGTCATATGGCATGGGCTGGATTACTTGGCCATAGGTCTATTCAATCTAAGTAGTTTTTGATGCAACCATGCACAAGGACAAACATAAAGAAATAGGAGTTTCATCCCAAGCTGGCAAGAGGTGATGTGGAGGAGAGAAAAGCATATGCTGCAACTTGGAGAGGGTAATGGTGAATGTGATAAAACACAAACTGAACACAGACATGGAACCTTGCAAAATACCTAGCAAAAACAGCTAATAAAACTTTGGGGTGAGTTAATAAAAGCTCTCTGTTGTTCCAGAGGAAAAACTCTGTTTTATTGGATACTAAAAATTATGATTGGGATGGCAGTAGCTGTGTAGATTGATGACTCTAGAGGGAAAAGGCAATAGGACACAAAGCCAACAATTCAAATAAAGTTTCTTTTCTTGCCTGTTACTCTCATGAGCAAAAAAAACCCAATTACAACTCCTCACTTTGCTCTTCACTTGGAACAAAACCATTACAACTAAGTGACTGGTCTCTCTATTTCCCCAGCTCCTTTCTTTGTGGATAATAACCCAGTTCAGCAGCTGTTAGGTCCTTCAGGCCAGTAACTTTAGCCAGACATTTCATACTGAGAGAGAAAGCACAGCAGGTGAGGAGGGGAGCAGGTGACTTGGGAGTTCATATAAAAAATCTGTGTGTACTAAAGAGCTGTGCAGAGAAGGAACACAGGAAAAGGAAGCTGGGAATTATTCAGGGCAGTCAATTGGTGATAAGTGTCATAAGTCATGTCTGTGTGTTAGGCACTCTTTGGTACTTCACAAGTATCCCATCAACAGTGAGAAACAAGAAGGGACTTGACATCCCTGATGTTGCAAAAGCATAGGAAAAAAAATACATAATCACACCAGGCAGGAAAATCCCTTAAGCAAGCAAATATACCTGTAGGCACTTTTTGTCTATCAGCATGAAACAATATAGCCACATACCACTTCTCTGCTTGCAAGAGCCCAACTAGAGCAAGTTTCATGACTGCTGTCCAGAGAAAACATTCACAGCTGGCACAGAAAACAAAGCAACCAAACCATTGACACTGCATGGGTTCCCTAGTTCCCCTTGATCTGAGACTGGCACCATACTATTTGAATTAATAAGGTACTGGGTGCAGTCCGAAAGCCTGAGTGGTTGCACAATGCATTGAGCAACAGCATAACACACTGAAAAAAACCCTGTCATTGCTGGCATATGAACTGAATGAGTGAAATATATGGTCCTCCGCTCATTAATGACTAAGTGTGGCAACTGTTTTTCACTATGTCACTCAAGCCACATCAAACCATCACGAGACCAAGCAAGTTAGACAATACTAAATCAGTTCATGCTGTTGCCCAACATGCTGGGTAAACCTCCCTCAATTTTTAGTAGATCACAAACCATTTTTGGTAGGTTTTAACTTTCCTACGGTAACATATAATTTCTGGTTTAGTAGACTAGAGAGCAGAAGGGAAAGTGAAGGCTGAAGTTCTGTAAGAGAGTGCTAGCACCCTTCAAAGAAATAACTATATTTCAGAGATCATACTCACGTATTTCTACCACAGCTTGCAGCCTTCTCTTTAAAAGGGCTAGAGTCTCCAAAAGAGCCAGGAAAGACACTTGCTCACTGGCTATCTTCCACAAAGAAAGGTATTGCTCAGCCCTTGTGCTTACTGCAGTGAAGTACTTCCCTTTTGGTGTTTGCAGAAAGAGCAGGTGGGCCTCAAGAGCTGCTGAAAACTGATCTGGGAAATGGTATAGTTTATATCCCCTTTACATTAGTTCAGGAGCTACCAAGATCAGCTTCACAGTTGCCCCACCCATAGAGCGACAGACAGAGTCAGTTATTATTGTTAGGCATCTCAGGAGACTGCTGCTTGCATTCTGCCTCCAGAATGACCATGTGCTGATGTTGCTGCAAAACATGGAGTTATTCAACATCCGTCCTGACATCTGCTAGCTTGATGTGAACTGCTTGATAGGTGCCAGGAGGCATTACTCACCACAAGGTAATTAAAATTGCTATTGGCCATATTTTTTGCAGCTGGGCTTTAAAACTGGTTTCATTTTGCCAAGGGTTTGTGTTGTCAAGCTGCTTTTTGTCTTTTTGGTTCTTGTTATGTTTCATTTAAGCTGGTTGTCACTGTATACACTCAGAGCTACTTATCTGAATATTCAGATGCATGTGAGACCATCGGAGCTTGTCCCTCTGGACATATTGGTAATGTACCTTATGTACCTCCATTTTACCTGCTTGCATTCCGGGGTCATGTACCCAGTACAAATGATCACATAGGCTCTTGAAGTGGAGGGTGACCCACCTACATCAAAGCAAGGGCAGAGGCAACAAAGGCACACATACTGTATTGCCACAACTGCCACAAGGACAGACAGGAAAGTCATAGTTGTAGGAGACTCTACTGAGGGGGACAGAGGATGCAATATGTTGAGCAGAGACCACTCACAGAAAGTCTGCTGCCTCCCAGGAACCTGAGTAAGGGATGTTGCCAGGAATCTTCCCAACCTGGTGAGGGCTACAGACTACTACCAGAGGAACCAATGGGAGCCTTGTGGTCTGTGTAAACAACAGGTAACCTGATCAAGACATGCTTACTGATCAAGCCTTCTTCCTCCAGCTACAGGAGGCTTCACACTCACAAGTTCTCATCCTGCCCAGGAACTTCAACCACCCTGACATATGCTGGAAAAGTAGCACAACAAGATGTAGGCAATCCAGGAGACTCCTGAAGTGCATTGAAGATAATTTCTTAGTCCAGCTAATAGAGACCCCCACCTGAGGGGCTGCAATACTGGGCCTGATGGTCACTAATACAAGTGAACTCATCAATGACATTAGGATTGCAGGTAGCCTGGGCTGCAGTGATAATGCACTAGTGGAGTCCAAGGTCTAGGGGGATACGGGACAGGTGAGGAGTATAGTCAGGACCCTACATTTCAGGAAAACAGCTCTTCAAGGAGTTACTCGCTAGGACCCCTAGGACATGGATTCTGGGGACAAGGGAGTGGAACAGAGCTGGCAAATATTTAAGGTTGCTTTCCATCAAGCACAAGAATGCTTAGTTCCTGTATGCAGGAAATCAGGCAGGGAAGGGAAGACACCAGAATGGCTGAGTTTGACCAGCTAGTCAAACTCATGAGCAAAAGGGAACTACACAGGCAGTGCAAGCAAGGACAGAGAATCTGGGAAAAGTATAGGGACACTGCTTGGTTCTGTAGGGATGAGGTCAGGAAGGCCAAGGTGCAGCTGGAGCTGAACTTGGTAAGGGATGTGAAAACTAACAAGAAGGTCTTCTACAGGTATGTCAATCAGAAGAGGAAGGTTAAAGAGAACATTCCCCCACTGATGTTTGAAAATGGTGAACTCATGTCAACAGATCAGAAGGCTGAGGTACTTAACAACTTTTTTGCCTCAGTCTTCACTGATAACCACTCTCCTCACCCCTCCTGGGTCATGGGACAACAAGATGGGGACCAGGGTTGTGAACCCTTCCCACTGTAGGGGAGGATCAGGTTAATGAGCACCTGAGGAACCTGAACATATATAAGTCCATGGCATCTGATGAGATGCATCCCAGAGCCCTGAGGGGATTGGCCAATGTGGTGGTCAAGCCACTCTCTATGATATTTGAAAAGTCATGGCAATCAGGAGAAGTCCATGGTGACTGGAAGAAGGGTAACATTATGCTCATTTTTTAAAAGGGAAGAAAAAAAAATCCTGGATGCTTCCAACATGTCAGCCTCACCTCTGTGCTTAGGAAGATCACGAAACAGATTCTTCTAGAAGACATGCTATAGCACATGGAGGACATGCAGGTGATTAATGGCAACCAGCATGGCTTCAGCAAGGGCAGGTCCTGGATGATCTATCTAGTGGCTTTCTGTGATGGGGTAACCACAGAAGTGGACACAAGAAAAGCAATGGAATATCATCTATCTGGACTTCTGTAAAGCCTTTGACATGGTGCCCCACAACATCCTTCTCTCTAAGTTGAAGAGAGATGGATTTGAT
>WAAB01021341.1:57095-78443 GCA_013389865.1 Piaya cayana
TGGCCTCTTCTCTCAAGGGACAGGGGACAGGATGAGAGGGAATGGCCTCAGGCTCCACCAGGGTAGGTTCAGGCTGCACATTAGGAAAAAATTATTTAGGGAAAGGGGCACAGGAACAGTCTGCCCAGGGAGGGGGTTGAGTCACTTTCTCTGGAGGGGTTTAAGGGCCGGGTGGACAAGGTGCTGAGGGACATGGTTTAGTGATTGATGGGAATGGTTGGACTCGATGATCCGGTGGGTCTCTTCCAACCTGGTGATTCTATGATTCTATGATTCTATGATCGTAGGGCGGTAGCACCTTCCCTATGAGAACACGCTGAGAGAGTTTAGCTTGTTCAGCCTGGAGAAGAGAGGAGATCTTATAGTGACCTTCTAGTACCTGAAGGGGGCCTACAAGTAAGCTGGGGAGGGACTTCTCACAAAGGTTTGTAGTGATAGGACTAGGGGCAATGGGCTCTGGACCTGACTTACCTGCAGCATTTTCAACTCTGGCTATTTTGCTGTCATGCAACAGGCTTTAGGGCTGTGGGTTTCCAGCTTCTTAGTGATTTAGACACCTGAGCTTTCACCCATGAGCAATAAAACAGGTTATAATCCCTACGATTAGAGAAAAAAAGTCTAAGAACAAGTGCACCCTGTAGCCTACAGTAACCAGTAGAGAGCTATGATTTTGAGGGCAAAGGGAGAAGGGAAAAACCCTTAATATTTCAGGATGCTTATAACTGAGCTAACACATGTGATGATTACCCTCTCCAGCCTCCAGCTTCACACCCCCTTGAGGCATCTGAAGCTTAAAGTCACTTCTTGAATCTCCAACCAGACTCTCAGCAGGCTAATAGAATACTTCCTTCTAAGCTTGTTACCCCACACCATTGCCTTAGGACACCTGTCCTTCACCATTGAGTGACAGTCAAGCTAAACCTTTCCTTTTATTGCTCACTTTGCATTCCAACAACTTTTGAAGGTCAGTAGAACAGAGTGCATTGATCTGCAATTAAACTTCTCTTGGTCAACCAAAATGTAAATTAGAAAAAATTGGTAGCCAGTGCACTCCATGGTAATACATGGGCTTATGGTATCATAGCACGGCTAAAAGCCCCAAATCCAATAGAAAGAATTTCTCTGTCCTTGATGCTTGCATCCTGATGCCTCTCATTATCCCTGGGACTGCTTCACCCCACAGGTGCCCCGGGTCCTACATTGTGTGGCCTCACTTTGCTGAGGTGAGCTAAACCATTGCTAAAAGCTGGCAGAGAAGTGACCGTTTTACCACAGGAAGCCAAGTGACGTGAGAGGACAGCCCTCCCTCCTCCCCACAGGTTTTGTTTCTGATCCAACAGAAGTCAGTGCATATTCCATAAAAAACTAGTGCTTCTTTTTGCAGCTGCTTCTTCCTGATTCTGCCAAGCCATGCATTTCAGATGCATAATGCAGCATGTGTGTATGCCCTAGAGGTTGCTGGTTCCTGCTAATGCTGATCCATATGGGGTAATTCACACGTAAGAGCCCAGGATTTGACCCCTAGCCTACATTTCTGTTTCCAAGTGAGCTTTCCAAGCATTTCTTCTAATTAGGGGGTGTGGGTGGTCTTTCCCCATGTTCTAGCTCTCCAGACATCTAAGGAAACATTAATAGATAGATGAGGTTCAGAATTTACCCTCGTAAACCGGCTGAGTCAGCATCAGTGCAATAAAACTGCATTCCAGCACAGCCAGCAAGGTCTATCTGTCAGGGCTGGACCACAGGGGATGCCAAAATAAAGCAGAAGGGCTGCAACAGTACTGTCAAACTTAAGAGCAAGGGCACAGCTGATCAGTGGGCATCCTGACTTCAATTTTTGCCAGCCAACCTCTTCCATCTTTTCTGTTCATTAATGTGGATTAGGCCTCAGCTAGAAGAAAAACTGCAGAGACTGTACAAGGTTGGAGACTGTATAAGGTCAGGTCCTGTATTTCCCATGATCTCTAGCCTGTTGAATTTTGTTGGGCTTCTTCATTTGCTACTGGGACCATTGCCCTTAGTATCACGTTAATGGTAATGACGCTGAAGTTGGAAGTTTTGATGAATGACAATTGCTACAATAAGAGACAGCTTTCTGGACAGTTTGAATTTCAGCATTAGCTGCTGGGGTTAGGAAGGACAACTGACTGCTGGAAATCTCTAACTATACCTCATACCTCAGAGTTACCTCATAAGGGAATCATACGCAGAGTAATGTGTAGAGGTTTTCCACTGCAGACTGTTCTATATTCACACATGAGATCTAGGTGGATCCCTGCCCCCTAGAAAACAACCTGGATCTCCAAATGTGCACCATACTCACATCTTATAATTACTGCAATCAATGACAAAATATCTTCTCTCTCTCTTAACTTTAACTTATATAAATTAAAATTTACCTATCAAATTCACTTTATACACTGGAGTTTGCAGGGCAGGAATCCATCAGAGTCAGTCTGAAATGGATTCATTGTTGCAGGACCCCACTGGTGAAGTAATTGCAAGCCCTGTAGCCTAGAGCATCAGACCTCTCCCTTTCCACAGCACTACAGTGGGTTTGAACAGTTAAACGTACCAGGCAGCTGCAAATAAAGCCTGGTTTGTACTGCAGTTAGGAGGAGTCCAGCTGCCACCATCAGGAGTGCTAGGGCAGGGGAGGTGAATGCAGGGTCCACTCAGACCTTAGCCAAGCTAGGAGCAGGGAAATCTCTGCCAGGGACACATGACAGAGGAAACAAATGGGCCTGTGAGGTATTAGAGACTGTTAGATGGAAATGAGAGTCAGAAGAGGAAAAATGCCAAGCCTTATGTAAGAGTGATGGCTTGCAGACTGCTGTGGGAGAAGAGGTCTCCAGGAGGATGAGCCAAGTTTTGCTTTCCTTGGGTTAGGGAGAGACAAAAAGTATTCGTGTTTGATAAAACTGTGCAAAGGCAATGATGACATGGCCGCAAACCAAAAAGGAAGGATAAGGCAGGAGAGGGCGCCACTGGTTTACTGGCATCACCCACGTCATCACGTCATCAGGCAGGCTTTGTTGATCTCTGCTGACTCGGGTCCAATCTAAAACTGATAGAAACGTTCCTACCAAGAGCAGAAGACTCTGAATAAAGTAGATAGCAGAGAGATCTGAGCAAGAATCAGAAGGATGCTGAAAATTCCCTTCAAGGAAGGGCAGACAGAGTGGTAAAATCACTTGTAGGGTATTACCCCCAGAATTCATTTCTTCTGATGCATACCTCAGTACCAGAATGGCTTCATCCCAGAGCACCTGTGGTTCTGTGAGTCTCCTGGCATGATAGGTCACAACCTACTGGCTGCTGGGCTACATGCTGCAGGGCAATATGTTCCTTCTACATACCTCATTCTCCACCTTGCTTCTGCCATTGACATTAGAGGAATCACTGCAGTAAAGTGACAGAGGACAGGACAAGAGGGAATGGCCTCAAGCTCCATCAGGGGAGATTCAGGCTGGACATCAGAAAATTTTTTTTTTCATGGGAATTTTTTTTTCTAGCTGTTGGCACAGCAAACAGAAGAACAGTAAAAGCTCAGAGAAGAGAGTCACTTGGCAAAGCATTGCATGGTCAGGAAACCTCTGCTCATTAGAGGTGAACTTGCCTATGCTCGCACTGAAAATTACTCCTCATTTGTAATCTCTGTGAGATTTGAACTTTAGTCCCTGATTAGAGACCAGGGAGGACAGGATGGGCGAGGTAAAACACTTTCCCTGCCACTTCTTCCCAAGTCTACTGGGTTCTGGACTCTGGTCCCGACTTCACCACCGTGTTGCAACATCACTCCACACAAGACTGGGTGCTCCGATGCAGCACCCAAGGAAAATGACAAAGTAACCAAGGGACATGGAGCTGCAGGCAAGGCAAGAGTGGTGGGAGATTCCCCGTGGTCACAGAGGGCTTGTGAACTCTCTTCAGAATCTTTTCTCCCAGCTCTGTGATGAAAATCTGATTTGATTAACTGTTGACAAAAGCAAACACGCCTTTAGATGGGTCCCTTTTCCTCATTGGTCCCTTTCAAATGCATCTGTGATGTTAGAATGATATTATCTCACCCATTTCTGTACCACTTCAGAGGAAAAGCCATGTGGTACTTGGCTTTATATGTAATGAAAAAAAAACAGCTGAAGAAAAATACTTCGTTTCTCTTTTAAAAAAACAAGAGGAGATTTCAGACCTTCCTTTATCAACACATCACCCAAATGAGCAAATCCCCCTTTATTATGGGAGGAGAGCAAAGGATCTACAGAAAGCTCTGGAAATATATCATCAGGGTTGATGCTTTCTTTTGGTGAGGAACTGACCTCTCAGGATGGGGTTAGCATCATTTGAGGATGATACACCTTTTCTGGCTTGTCAGAAAGGCAGCTTCAGTCCCCTTTACTCATTGTGCTCCAACACAGTCAAAAAATAAGGTCCACAATGCTGTGCACTATGCAAGCCATCTGCACAGGTCAGGGGACAGGGGATGTACAAAGTTTCGCTTAGCTCACTGACTCCAGCACTGAGATGGGAGAAATTCTCACACAGCTGTTGCCTTTCGTTATGAGCCCTGAGGGGCATAAATGCAGCTGTTTAATTAGCATTTACCCCAAAATTTGGGACTGCCAGCTCCCCAGAGGCTAAAAATTTGGGTTATCTAAAGCAGGCAAAGAACTGAGGCCTGGGGTGTGTGTGTGTGTTATTTGCCAACTGGGAAATTGGCTGCTTGCAGAAATTAATCATATCAGCATGACACTAAAAATCTGGAAAAGTTGTTGGCCACATTATCAATTTCAATCCCATGGCCTCCTCAAACGCAAGCTGGAAAAGAATAAAAAAAGTCAAGAGTTCATTCACCATTAATTAAGCACTGAGATAAGAAAAGAGCACTGCCTTGGCTTTAGCCAGGAGTGAGTTATACATGTTTAGAGATGCATCCCTCCGCAGGTGTCACCACTTCTCAGCAAAAATATAATAGCAGAAATAGAAAATACCCTTAAAACAATAGCAGTGAAGTAATTTTAAAACAAATCTTAACATTGACAATAATAGTGTCCTGCCAGCATCCCTTTGGAATTTGTTTAGTAAAGGTTTTAAAAAGGCTGAGCTCTCAGGCCACAGCTCTGGACAGAGATGAACCCACTTGGGGATGAAGGCTGCCTGGCTCTAAGATGCTACTTGCTGCA
Source organism: Piaya cayana (assembly GCA_013389865.1). Classification (NCBI taxonomy): domain Eukaryota; kingdom Metazoa; phylum Chordata; class Aves; order Cuculiformes; family Coccyzidae; genus Piaya; species Piaya cayana. The sequence continues at coordinate 62,279 of WAAB01021341.1, forward strand.
AGTCTTCCAGATACAGGCTATGCTCCCTGCCAAGAGCCCCAGGTCCTACAGGATCCTGGATCGTGGCACAGATCTTTGGTTTGCTCTGCTTTTTAAAGCAAAAAGAAGTTACTGCATAGGGGGCTGAATTAAAGGCTTGTGCATGTGAGTGGGTGTCATGGTTTGATTTTGGCCCTTTTAAGAATAGCCAGATTGTGGCTGAGGAAAAAAACTACAATTCCCAGGTATTCCATGCAACATTTTCTACGTAAATAAGGGTGTAATTGGGGGTGGGACACACTTCCTTTTCCGGATCAGGCTCCATCTTGTCTCTCTCTTCTGTCTGGTGTGCGTTGGGGAGGGCTGGAGGAGTCAAGCTCAGTGACGCATTGCTGGACTCCAGAGCGGCATGGAATGCCGAGTGAGATTCTGCTATCTGAGGAGTGTGGTGATTTTATTTTCTCTCTCTCGGAATCTCTGATTGCTTCCCTACGGGGCATGGGATGTTCTAGGGGGCTCTTATTCTCTGATTATTGTATATGTAGTATTTTAGTTGCATATTAGTGTTAATACATTATATATAATCACCTAGTGTCAGCCTGCTTTGTTTTCAGTATTCTCAGCCCTTTTCTTTCCTTCTCCTTATCTCCCCTGGATTCGTACAGCAGGGCTGGGGGAAGGGAGAGGGGCTGCATACTGTGAGGGGTTTGGGGGAGAGTTTTGACTCAAACCATCACAGTGGGATGTGATCAGTGATCTTCATCTTTCTGTTTAGGGTGATAAATTCCCAGCCACTTGATGTTTTCAGCTTTGCTGATATTAGACTGTTGTTGTATTTTTGGTAATCTGAGGGGGCAGCGGAAGGTGATATATTATGTTTGCACCATGCCCAGTAAAAGCGTTGGTAACTGTAATCACCATTAATCAAAAATAATATTAGTAATAAAACTAGTACTTTGCTCAGGACTTCAGTACCACAGTAGAGTGGATTTGCATGATGTTCTTTTCCAAAAATGAACTACCTGCTCTCTCCTTTCCCCTTCTATCACTGCTTCAGCAAAACAAAAATCACCCCTAGCAGTTTGCAGCATGGAACACATGACAAAGATGAGCAGTCTGACCTCTCTGAGAAGCAATGATGATACAATCAAGCACAGTTGCAGTAGCTTTCGGCAACTAGTTTATCATGATCTACAAGGAGCATCTCATATGTCAGCTTCTCAGAGTTTCCTTAAAAAGTTAAATGGTGCACACTTTATTTGTAATTGGATGCAGATTAAAATATCGCTCATGTGAGAGCTGAAATCCTGGAAGGGCGGATTGCATGCATTAAGCCTCAGGATGTGAGTAGTGTCAGAGAATATGCTGTTCCTTTTCACAGTTTGTTTCTGTCCCCTGCCACCCCAGCACACTGAATAAATCAGTTTTCTTCAGTTTCTTCACCCTGCCTGGAAAGTGAAAGGGCAAGATTTAGTATCTGCTGATGAAGAGTGTTTGAGTCATTCACAGTCTGCCGATTGGAGCTGCTCCGTCCAAAGTCTGAAAGGCAAGAATGGTAGCAGTTCCGTGGGGCTTGAAGCAGGGACAGCCAGCCTGAGGCAGTGTGTCTCACTGGGAGTGCAAAGACCAGCCTGCTCTCCAAGGCAGTCTGCCACGTCCTCAGTGGCTAAAGAAAATCAATAGATCTGCCCCTTGAATTCAGCTGTGAAGAGGGAGACAGTGTTGGGAAATAGCCACCTTCCTTCTGCTTGCTGTGGGGTTGAGCTCTGAGGAGGATAAGCCCAACCTCCTTCATGCCCTAGGGAGAAAAATGTCTTGCTCACAATGAATGAACAAAAGCAGCTGGAAGAGATTTTTCCCTGAGTTTTTCCTTCCTGTTCAGTGGCCCAGAAGAAAACATCTCATGCTTCCTTTCACCCAGATATGTGGATGTGGACTGGCAGATTCCTTTCTTGTTCCTCTACAGAGGATGGCTTTAGGGGGTGGGCAAAATGCAACAACTGTCTTTATCCTAAAGAAGCCCTGGCACAAGCAAGGGATGAAAGCCAGGCTTGTCCCATCTTTCATAGATTGGCCAAAGATGTATTGCTGAGATCTCTCTAAACTGCTCCAGAAAGGACCAGTGAGGTTCCTTACTTGGCCCCACTCCCAGCAGAAGGATTGAATGTTGTAGGCATTGCCATAATAAAGATGGATAATACAAAGATGGAGGCTTCCCTCAGTGCTTCCAACTTTGTGGTCAGTAACTGTTTTCTTTCATGCATTCCGTACACAAATATATGACTGAAAAGTGCTCTCTCTTTAACCTGGAGAAGAGGAGGCTGAGAGGAGACCTCATTGCTCTCTACAACTACCTGAAAGGAGGTTGTAAAGAGGAGGGAGCTGGCATCTTGTCCCAAGTGACAGGGGACAGGACAAGAGGGAATGGCCTCAAGCTCCATCAGGGGAGATTTAGGCTAGACATTAGGAGGAAGTTTTTCACAGAAAGGGTCATTGGGCATTGGAACAGGCTGCCCGGGGAGGTGGTTGATTCACCTTCCCTGGAGGTGTTTAAAGCATGGGTAGACGGGGTCCTGAGGGACGTGGTTTAGTGTTTGATAGGAACGGCTGGACTCGATGATCTGATGGGTCTCTTCCAACCTGGTGATTCTATGATTCTATGATATCTAAAGCCTAGATCCTCTGGCAAGACTGTTAGCTCACATTTGCGTCCACTCTAGCATGATTAATCTTGCCACAGATGCCATATTTCTGCCATTCTCCATAACATCTGGATTATTTCAGGAAGGGTGGAAAAAACCCCACCCCAAAACCTGTCACCACCATTACTACTCATGCAGAGAGGCTGGGGCAAGACTATGGTCAACTTGCCAGGACAACCTAGGCTAAGACTGATCTGCAGGAGCTTAATGAGGACATCCCATCACTAGGGCGAGTTCCTATTGTTCTCTGGAGTGTAACAGAAGACATTGGGTGCAGAGGGAAGGCAGCCAGGGAAGGGGGCACTGGTTTGTGCAGCCCAGAATTAAGTATAAAAGATGGAGAGGCACAAGATGGAGAGATGTAACCTTGATGGCCATGCAAAAGAAGGACATCACACCTCCTTAATTACAACTGCCACTTTATTACCCAAGTTCAATATAAATACTGTCTTTTAGGGAAGTTTTTTGCAGTATCATCTCACCAAAACAGCTGCCTCACCTGTGCTGTGTAAAGGGACAACTCTCCATAGCCAACTCTACAACCAACTCTCCATGAGACAACACTACATGCCTGACTCTCCTCAGAGACAACTCTCTGCAGTGGACAAATCTCCACACGACAACTCTACACAGACAGTTCTCCATGGGGATAATACTATAAAGGGAGGATTAAGGTTAGGGTATGAGGCTCCTCCTGTAGAGTTTTACCTGTGGAGTTTGTCATGTAGAGCTGTCACATGAAGAACTGGCCATGGAGAGTTGGCTGTGGAGACTTCTCCCATGGACAGCTGGCCTTTGAGAGTTGCCCTAGACTCCCCGTGCTGTGGCTTCTTTTTATTAGCAGGCCCATGGGATTATAAAGCTCAAAAGGAGCAGGGAGAGTCTTCCCCACAACACAATCACAAATGATTTGCGGGGAGGTCAGGACTAGTTTCTGAATGCCAACAGTTCAGATCACTGGGAAGATGCTTTTCTTCCACCTCTCTGGAAATGCCTATCCTGCTGGATGTCTCAGCTGCATGGGGCATCCTGGCATCTGGAAATGAATTGCAGGCAGAGGAAAATCTGTCCTCTCTTGGAGTCTTTTATTCTGAGGAAACTTAATTTAAAAAAAAGGCAACAACAAAGCAGCTCCAAAAGCATTTAAAACTTCCTTGCTTCATGAACAGCATATATGCACTCTGGCATCACAGCCTCTCTATGAATGAGGCATATCATTCCTCACTACAAGGCAGAAGCTGTCCCCTCATATATGCCAAAAGAAATTTCTCAGAAGAGGCTTCATAAAGGACCTCACCTCTCTAAGAAAAGGAATTCCATCAAGACAGGACTCTGATGGGTTAGTAAGAGAAGAGGCACATCACTTTCCACCTTCACCCTACAGGTAGGAGCTCAGCTCCTCCAGTTTTCCCATTTTCTTCCCTGCCCATCACCTGAGCAGGGTCTGAGGTTCCTGCCACCTCGGGAAGAACCAACTGGATGACAAATATTCAGCAGGCTACTGATAAACTAGCTACTGTTGTCCCCTCCAGCTCAAGCAAGACATAGAAGCACTGCTATATTTGTATACCAAGACAACTGGTGTCAGTGGCTGTGAGCTTATAGAGATGAAATGGGGAAGCAGGATTGATACCACACAGGAATCAGGTGTCAGTCACATGCTGCACAGGCAAACTGTTTTGATTTTGCTCCTGATACACAGGACAGACAGGAAGGGGTGTGCTTGTTACACTGCTTCTCTGGAACAACTGTCAGCCAACTGAGCATTTTCAAGGGAGAGAAAAGAAAAATGGTGTCTGGATTCTGCATTATACAGGCATTTAGACACATGCTGAGAAGAGGATGTGATACCACCAAATACCTGAAGATGTCAGAGACATTTGTTCTGACTACCTCCTTCTCCCAGTCAAATTCATAAGACAAATATAGCAGCTACGCATATCGACTTTGCTGTCAGCCTACAGGGCACTACCAGCTTTGGGGTTTTACCTGTATTATCTTTGCAGCTTTCCTTTCTGCTGCCAGTAGCAGTAAATACAGCCTATCTTTTTACACAGGGTAAGAGATGGTCTCAGAGGTAAGATAATTTTGCAAATGTATAGTCTTTTTCCACTCCTTTTTCTCTCCAGAATTCCAAAGATTCAGAAATGAAACTATGTTTTGAGCCTTTAACTAGTAAAACCAAAAAATCCTATTACTGTAATAGGTTTTGCTAACTGAATAAGTGAATAAAATTTTGCTGTGTAAATTAATTAAATTCTAGTATGTTTAGAAATATATAGGGACAGGATTATTTCTGGCCTGTCACAAAACCACCAGCTACTGATCAGCCAGACGCAGGTCATACTACAATCCCATGTGAAACCTCATATCATGATATGAACAGGAAAGTGTTCACTAGGTGGCACTGGTCAGGAACAGCCGGCTCTTGCAGAGGGTCTGCTATTAAGTTTAGTCATTTCAAATCTCAGCATTTTTTTATCTAGGATTGCAATTAGTCAGATTGTTTTTTCCGCCACTTTTTGGCACTGCATGTAAACCAAAACATGAGTTAATGCTCCAAAAACAATATCTAGCCCTGGGGTAATTGTTAATGCTATTGCAAAGAAAAGGCTGTGTGGAAAATGACACTGAAGAACAGTTGCAAAAATCATAGTGCAACTCAAAAAGCAGAAGATTATTTTGTATAGGTCTGGATTACTTACACAACTTTTTACTTTTCCCAGTGCTGGACAATGTCAGTCTTTCATTCAAAGTTTTCAACTGACCGGGCAAAATTTAGAGGGGTTGCTAAAGACTACCTTCTGCTTATAGTTCATAACCCCAAGTATGTTGATGAGACTATCTGAAATCATGATGTGATAAAATAAAGAAAGAAACTTTCTGGTTTCTTGCTAGCACTGAAATGCCAAACCTAGAGAGAGAGAGAAATAAGTGTTTCTCAGGCACTGATTTGCCTCATGGAATTGGTAGTGTTGCACATGAAGTATCATAGAATTGGAAAAGACCTCTTGGATCATCAAGTCCAACTATTCCTATCTGCCCCTAAACCATGTCTCTGAGCTGGCTTGAGGGCATTGTCCCTTGTCCTGACCTCTGTCACTGGGCAGAAGAAGCTAGCTCCCTCCTCTGCAATTCCTTTCAGGTAGTTATAGAGAGCAATGAGGTCTCCCCTCAGCTTCCTCTTCTCAAGACTAAACAACCCCAGCTCCCTCAGTCACTTCTCATAAGACTTGTTCTCCAGCCCTTTCACCAGCTTTGTTGCTCTTTTCTGGACTCGCTCCAGAGCCTCAACATCCTTCTTGAGNTACCATTGGACTCAGCCCAGGGGTCCAGCCTGTTCAGATCCCTTTGCAGAGCCTCCCTACCCTCTGGTGGATCAACACTTCCACCCAGCTTAGTGTCATCTGCAAACTTGCTAAGGGTGCACTCAATGCCTTCATCCAGGTCATTGATGAAGACGGAACTGAAACCAGCACTGAGCCCTGGGGGACAGTGAGATGGAGATGGCTCAGGTTTGATAATGACTGTTTGAGCAATGACAGATGTTTCATCTTCTGTGTCACTTGAGGGACTACCTAGCTACCTTTCCTAAGGACACACTGATTATCTGAACTTATCTCCTTTGTGGTTTAGCTTCTAGGAAACATTCCAGGCAATGCTGTATTTTATGTGCCCTAAGACCTTTTCTAGGGTGTATCTAGAGCAGCACTGACTAATTCTGTTAAGGGGCTTGAGTCTATCTGTTTCTTCTGCTCTAAAGAGAGATGCTCAAAAACAGTGAAACCTATTAGTATAGTAATCCCAGAGCTGTAATAGGATCTACTTGGTTCTCAGGCTAGACTGCTTCCAGTTAATTAATGGCTTCATTATCCAAAAAAGTCCTAACACCTACTCCAGTCCAGAAGCTTTCATGGTTGTAACTCCAGCTACCCAAAGGTCTCAAAACGATTTATTATATTACCTGATTTCATGGTTATTATCTTCCTTCTCCAAAAAGAGAGCAAAGGCAGACTTCCCAAAGTCTGCCATCATTTTCAGGTGATGCCTGATTTTTAGCCACCTTTTCAACTAGTTTTCAGAGCTCCAGGCTTTTCTCATAGGTAGTAGGTACTGCAGGGGTCTAGTACTTATAATGAGAAAAACAGATCTTTGAAGTTTGTTGTTAGAAAGAGCTAAAGATGATGAAAAACTGGCTTTAAAAATTCAGAAAAACTACCAGATTAGATAATAGAGCATGGAACTGGATCCGAGGGCTTATGTGAGCCCCAGTGAAAGTTCTCCAGCTAGCCAATGGCCCTTGGGAGGCCACATATGGTTGTCGTCAGTGGAAAGTCCTGGGTATCTTTGGGAACATGCTGAAAAGCATAATTGAAGGTGACTTCAGCAGCCTGCCAGTGTAACTCAGAAGCTCCAGACAGAAGTTTGAGCATGAATTTTGCCCATGGTCCCAGAGGACTGTGTTCCTCCTTCCCTACTAGGAAGAGGATTATGCATGTTCCTTGCATCACATCCTAGGGTGGTTGTGAAACAGCCTGGAATGACTCAGGCTCAGCTCCAGAAAAAAAAATCATGTTTTCAGGACCATAACATTCCTGGTCTGCAGTCTGGGCATAGTTCTTATATATTTTAACTCAACTGACTGCCAGATTTGCTCCCTTTAAGCTCTCCCATCTGAGCCTCTGATTTCTTGACTCCCCATTTATAATTGTCTACTTTTGCTGCAAGGAGTTACATGCTCTAGACTGGAGGGAGAAATAATCATTTTGGATTACACAGTCCCGGATTAGTAATTAAGGAATTTAGTAATACTCACAAATTCATTAGTGTGTAGCATTGTTTTGGCCTTCCTAACAGTGATGAAGACGTATGCCTTGGTCTAGTACTATGGCGTCCCTCGCTTCTGTATACAGCTTGAAATGGGTTCTTTAGACTGGATCTGCACTATAGCTGTTTAAAACTGATCAGAAGCACGAAGGATTATGTGTGTGAGTGCTTGGAACACAGAAACACACATTTTCTCAACAAATTTAAACACGTTATGTTGATTAAAAAAAAGAAAGATCATGAAAGTCACAGCTAGTAAGTTGAATTCTTATGAAGTTTCTTGGGGTGACAATCAATTTGCCATAAAATTTAGAAAGTAGCTTACAAAGTTTATGTTGTTCTATATTATTTATATCCTGTTATAGTCTATCTATCTGCATTCTGTTGGGATTTTTTTGTCGTAAAACATGTATCAGTATTTATTTGGTGTTTTGACTTGCTTGATATTTTTGTAAGATAATTGTTATTGTCATCAGACTGGCTGAAAAAAAATTAAACCAAATAGAAATTATTTTTCAAAATGGTGGCAACACTGAAATAAACTGCAGTATGTCTGCAATAAGTAACTGTAACACTGGCATTTTGCAAATCATTAATACAGGGATAGCTGTTATATGACAGTAACTACTGCGATACTGAGTTTAAATGCATTTGTTTATTTTCAAATGATTAATTGAATAATTGCCAGGTTTGTGGAATGTCATTAGGCTTCAGAATTAGTGGCTGCTCCAAGGTGAATGGATGCTAAAGGTGTTAGGTTAGGCTGTGCAAGTGCTCAGACAACGTCTTGCAAGCTGCTCAAGTCAGTAGCCAGTTCAGCATAGCAAATGACCCAGCTGCACATCATACAGTGATGAGATGGGAGCTGCAGACACCCTGTGATATGAGACACTTCTGTGCTTGGGACTCTGAGCATCAGATGCGCCCCCTTTTCTGTGCAGGCCTGCATTGTGCCACATCTGGGCAGGGGAGCCCCACCTCCACTTCTCCCATGGTCACAGCATGACACCAGACTATTCTGGGCAACGGGCAGTGCCTACAAGAGCAAGGAGAAGCAAGTCTGCAAGCCAGTTTATAGATGAGTAAGAGTCCTGTCTATGTCTTCTGATGTAGTAAATGCAGTTGCAGGTTTTGTGTGAACTTGTTTTCTCTGCAGAGCCAGGGAGTAACTAGTTCATTTTTACATCTCAGCCCTGTTTTATACATATGTGCTTATTTTATAGTGTTAGTGAGTTAAAAGCAGGAGAAACCACACAGCATTTTCTACTGCCAATGAGCCAGTGACTTACCTGTAATTAAAAAGGACATCAACTCATTTATTTGTTGATTTAGGTTGGGCAGGGAGAAGTATGTTGACTCTTTGTTGCCCAAATTAGAATTGGGTAAACCCCATTCACTGTTGTGGATAGAGAAGTCACCTTTATATTTTCATTTAAAGTGAAAATACACAATCAGTCCAACAAAACAGATGACATGTTGGAAAGCTCCGAGTAGATAAATTGTATTTTTTGCAGCATTTATTTACAATATGTTGTTTATCCCACATTATGCAGGGGGGAAGTCTGTTCTACAAATCAGAACTGTTACAAATTACAGGTTTAACCCTCAGTATCACAAGATGGTCTCCATCACGTGTTTTTGTCCAACTAATATCCAGTTCTGCAGATAAAGATGGACAGATCCTATTACAAGTGAAATCCCCCACCGCTCATTGCTCTCTTCAGGGTTACAGGGTATGCACAGTGGCACCACTGCAAGTGGACAAGACTAAGGCAGAATCTGTGGTGTTGAGGGTTTATTTAAGATATGGTTATCATGAAGACTTTGTGGCTTAAAAGCTTATTTGTTAGCTTTGTTCCCTTATTAGTCAGTGTAATAGATGAATCCATGATTCTTCCCCTATCACCTGCAGATCTCTGGAGATCCTACTTGTAAGAAGTTGAGGAAAGTATCGTCAGGAAGCTCAGTTCACATCATTACTACCTATGTATAAAAACATCCACCACAGGAAAAGATTGGAGATGGCTGATGTTGACTGGCTAAACTAGTTCTGGTTTAGAAAAAAAAAAAAAAAAAGTGATTTTTGCCACTAAATGCTATTGCTACATCTCTTCTACGCCTTTTGCTACTTCCCTTTGCTTTGAAGGGAGTGCACCTTCCTCCTCAACTGCACACACATATTCCTATAAGGAAGTGCACACTGCAACCGAACTGAAGATCATGCAACAGGTGGGTGTGACAGATGGGGGGTCAGCAAGATAACAATGAGATAATTAGGATTAGAACCATAAACAGCAGTGGTGGCAGACATCATGAGAAACACTTGTATGAAAATTGAATCTTTGCTTATGAAGAGTTCATTGCTTCCTGCTGTTTTCACAAAAAAAAAAGTTACTTTGACATCACAGTTGGTTGCTATGGAAATGCTGATGCTACCAAAGATAGGACTGAGCTGAAGGACTATAAAAAGTCCTGGAGACCTAGCTGAGTCCATATGCATATGGGAAAGGCCAACACAACATTAATTATTGGCAGTGGCACAGCAGCCCATTTGTGTGACAGAACGTGATACCAAATGTAGGTAACGGGACATAGCAATACAGCAGAGTGCAATGATGCTGGTGTAATAGGGGGACATAGTTAGGTTATTGATATAACCTCCTTTCAGGTAGCTGTACAGAGTGATAAAGTCTCCCCTCATCCTCCTAATCTCCAGACTAAACAATCCCACTTCCCTCAGCTGCTCCTCACAGGACTTGTTCTCTAGACCCTTTATCAGCTTCATTGTTCTTATTTGGACATGCTCCAGTTCCTCAATGTCTTTCTTGTAGTGAGGTGCCGAAAATCGAACACAGTTTTCAAGTATTCATATCATACAATCAGTCACACACAGTTACCCACTTTGCAGACAGAAACAGATCTTTCTGCAGTCCTGCTAAAGAGGATGGGAATGATTACCGACAATCTAATACTTGTGTCCTATCCTTCCCTCTTCCTGTAAGCAGGTGCTTTGGGACAGCAGCATGATGGCTGCCTATTGACCATAGTTTTGGCAAATTCAGAGATGTGCGTAGTGCTTTTTTTCCTGCATCCACAGAAATAACTGCCCAGGGATCATGAATCCCTCTCCTCACCTTATGCTAGGGACTGGTATGTTCCCATCTGAAAAGAAAATGAGTCACGCTACTTCCTACAGAGGCAATTTCTTTCTCCCTAGTCCTGCAAAAGGCAAACACCACTGGCAATCATTAGCCACAGATGTGCTGTATTCATGATTTGGATGGCAAGCACAGACATACAGTTCCTTTATTATTTCTGTCTCAGAATTGCAGTGATTCATTCAGAATGAAAAATGTAGTTGCCTGATTTAAGTAGGAACCTGTCTGACTGTGGCAGAGAGAAATGGGTCTGAAAGCAAGCTGTTAGTTGTGTTTTCTTTCTCCTCTCCCTTTCCTCCCCTCTCTGTCCTATTGACCTATGAAGTCACACAGTACGAGTTAATTTATTGCTTGGTCCCATTTGCTGTCAAGTCTGCTTGCCTTTTAAGTGATGCACAAGATGGATAATGGCACAGCAATTTCTAAAGCATGTGCATTTAAGCAGGAGTAGGATTGTTGACTCAAGAGCACAAGTGCATAACACCTCCCCTACTCCTATCTGTCTGGTCTTAACCTCCTCACCACAAAGGCCAGGCCCAGCCACTTCAGGGAAAGGTGCAAAGAACTCTGACCACTCTTAACAGACAATTCATCTTCCTGACACAGTACTGAGTAATTCTGCCTGTCCTGGCAGAAGCAAACTGCACACTCAAGTTTGCTGTGTACACACAAAGAAGTCCCTAAAATCCACCAAAGCCAAGCACAGGGTCCCATTTTGGGGGGATCTTGCTGAAGCTGCATCCTACAAAGGATTTCTCTCTCCTTCAGTAGTAACCTCCTCACGTCCCCACATTGCCTGACGCCAAGAGAAGGAGGAGGGGTGTGCTGGAGATGCAACTGGACACTGTTTCCACATGAGAAAGGCCTGACAACTCCACCCATACATCTCAGGCCAGAGTTTTGTTCTGTAACAATGCAATAAACAAAATACTTCTTGTGTCCATTCTGGATTCCTGCTCCAGAAATCTTTTGCAACTCCTCCTTGTAGCTTCCTCCTGTCATTAGAGGCAGCCCTGGAGCTGCTAATTGAACATAGCTCCAAGCTTTGGCCAAGAAGGAGGCAGATACTTTTGTCTTAGAAGCATGGAGGAATATACAGAGCAGACAGAGGAAGACACAGGGTTGAGCAGGCTTAGTGTGCTCTCATCCAAACTGAGATGGGACTGAAGGATCCTAATTTAGGGACAATCTGTTCTCTGCAGCTATCTCATCTTCACAGTAATCTCATCTTCATAGCAATGCAAACCCCCCACATTTGCATCACAAAGTCTTTATCTTTCAGTCTTTCCTACTGATACATCTCAATTGGATTCTCTTATTTATTACTGAAGCCCCTGGGGGTTTTTTCTAAACTCTTCAACAATGCAAAATAAATACTGTTCTTTACATAATGGCCATGTTGTTATTGCTTCTACAATTCTTTCTATGAAAAAACCTGACCAATTTTTGCCAGTAGAAGTGAAGTGAGCTTCACCTTCTAGTGCCTCTGAGAACCAGAAAGCGTGTTAGCTTCATCCTGCTGTTATTCTACTCTAGCCAAAAATTATTCAGCAACTCAAGGATCACAAGATAGAGAACCCTTAATTCAGCTCCTTGGATGAGAAGCATTCTTTTTCTACAGCTTGCCCTCTCATGGTCATACTTACATAAATCTTTGCAAAAGTAAATTCCTAGAGAGGAACTCTGACATCATGCAAGGGCTCTGTGGGATAGCTTACTAGGCAGAGCACAAAGTAATGCAGACAGTTTTTCCACAGAAAGCCAAATGCATCCTGCCAGGCTCTTTTTAAGCCATTTGTACAGTATTTCATAGCGCACAGACCCCAGCATTGCAATGTTGAGATTTGACGAGTGGTATTTGTTTGGCAGGCAAGACTTATCACCAGATGAACCTTTAACTAAAAATGGAAATTATGTACAAAATAAACTAACAAAAATTTTCACCAATTTTGTACTTGAAACCTGAAATATGTTCTGTACCTCTCCAGTCTTCCCTTGGCAGCGAGTATTTCCCAGGTTTTAAATCCCACACTGTCCTGTCAGCATGGAAAACTTCCCTCCACCCCGGAATCATTTTCCTCACTCACCTCCTAAGTGTCTAGCACAATATTTGAGTGACTTGGGACAAGCCATTGTACTCATTTGTCATTATTTTTCATCATAGTGCCAGGTCACATGAAAACAAAGTGATTTTAAATACAGTGTGTGTATTTGTTACAAAAATAGTTGAATGGGCTATTATAGGTACAGTACTTTCTTTTGAAAACTGAATGCTGGGAATTTGTGTGCTTAAGTGTAAAGACCAAGTTCTTTACTTGTATTTGTTGTGTCTCAAACTTTGTCTGATTTCAGGGCTACATGTGCCTGAGAGGCTTTTCTGTGGTTCCTGGTTAAAAATGAGAGGGAGAGGTGTAGAAGCAGGTGCTGCTCTCTCCCACACACTCACCCCCCCTCACCTGCTTACAGGGCATTGACTTGTCCTATAAAAAGTGCCTGCCAAGAAGGCACAGTGCACACATCCACTGCACCGTGGACTCAGCCTGAAGAAGTGCTGGTGCTCTACTGGTCTAAAGAAGAACTACTGGATGACATGCTCCTGAAGACTTAATGCTGCAGCAGTTGCTGCTGGATGGACCACATTTCCCTGAGCAACCACTATTCTTCACTGAAGTGGTTATAATTCCACTCCACCCCTGCTAATTCTCTCTCTCTTTCTCTCACTTATCTGGCTGTACCTTCTTTTTTCTTGGAACTATGATGTATTGGATTGAATCTGAATTATGTCATAGTCTGTTTAGCTACCTTGGCTGTGTTCAATGTGTCAGATTGTGATCTGAACAGAATGGGAATGCAACTTTGAGAAGTTGTGAATCTAGCGCACCCGAGGATCTGTTTTGTGATTTTGGCTGTGACCAAAATACATACTGCATTTGAATTACCCTGGGAGACTTGTTGGTCTCTGATTTGCCACACAGATATCAAAAGGACCCTTTTCAGCCTTCCTTTTCAGTTGTACAAGTCAGGATGGGCCCTAACAGTACTGGTGTCAGGAGCAAGGTGTGACAGTGGTTTTTTAAAAAAATTAATTGAAAATGCTTTGCAGCCCACCTCCTGATGTCTCATAAACCACAGATTAAGAACTGCTGCTCTGTATCAAACCACTTTTTAGAGTCCATTTCAAATTTCCTTTCTTACATAAAAGTCTGTAAAGATAGCAACCCATATTAGATAAAATATCATAAGCCCTGTGGTTGCTTGAAAATAATGGTAAGTGTGACACAGTCAGTCTCCTAGGGATTTTCAGCGCATTTTACTAATCTACTGTGTTATGCAACTTTTTAAAATAAATGCATACTAGCAACAATTTGTTCAGCTTCAGAAATGATAAGAAAATAATTCTGTGAATTATTTTCAGTTTCTGAATCTGTTCGTATTTCCCTTGTCCTGGACATGCACTCAGATGTGTAGAGTTTATTTTTTTCAACTTCTTCTATGACTATGAGCAAAATACAAAGAGTCACATCAGCTAGCTGATATCCATTTAAATTATCCAACAGTATCTATAATTGTCAGTATTTGATCTAACTGATACAGCAAATCAGGATGGCTCAGGAAGATACGTTCTTACAAGCCTAGTTCTGGTTGACCTGGTGATAAGTGTCCCAGCATCTCGTACTGGCTTTTATATCAAATATTCAGATAGTCCAGTATCATGCACTGCAGTTGAGTCTCATGGCCTCTCACATGTTACAGACACAGCTTGGTCACATCCTCACAAAATACTTGAATTATAACTTCTCCCATAAAATTGAAAACTGTTCTCAGAGCACTCTCAGTCCTTTCTTCTGACAATCTCTGGTCTTCTGGACTGGTCTATGCTTACTTGCTTTTCTTGCATTTCTGTTGTGCCTTCATTGGTCTATATTCAAAATGCAATGTCTCTTCCTTCTGGATATAATCATAGCTATTATGCTGTTTAGTAATCTTGTCATATGATCAAAGGAATCAGGGCTGTCACAGGATGTTTTGGCTGCCAGTTTAGTGCTGTGCCCTATCCCAACAATTAGCCATGTGAACAGATTATTAAAATAAATAGGGAAATCATGGTCAGTGCCCCTTTGCCTTTCTTGCTGGCAACAAGGGTTTGTGCACCTGTCAAAAGCCTTCCAAGCTCATTCTTACAGTAGGAAAATGGAGGATGAAGTGGTGAAGCTTTGTCTCTTTTCTTAACCTGTCATCAGCTTGCAGCCTTTATTACTTTCTACCCGATTCACACTCAATACCCATATGCTTGGAGAAACAGAGATACAGTCACCTTATCATGAGTGAGAGATGTCTGATCCAGACCATCAGACCTCGTGTTGACAGATGGAGCCTATGCACTGTTGTGCATATTTATGATTACCAAGCAGGACCTGCAATGCATCATTGTAATCACAAAATATTTATTGGGTTTGGACGTGTCTTTGACCACACTCCTCAAAGACTTTTTTTGGTTCACTGTTCTGTTCTGTTTGCCTCTCCTTAATATGTCTCTATTTTGAAAATAAGGTAATAAGAAAAGTTGTGAAGACATCTACATCCGTACACCAGATTTTGCAGCTATTTTTCAATTTGCTTGCTTATCGTATCTATAGCTCCTGTGTTTGTGAGACCGACAGCCTTTTCCATGGCACAACTGCTGTACTTTTCCTTGTCTTCCTTTTGGTGTCTGTGAACAGCCTCCAGGGATAGTCTCATATCTTCTTGTGAGTAAAAAAAAATGCCAGAAGTGATGTGCACACTGAAACATCCTTGACATCTTTCAGTTCCTTCATGTTGCTGTCTAACCATTGGGTGACATTGTGAAGGAGAAGCCATTTGAATAATATGATCATCAGTAAATGAATGTACTGACACAACTGAACATGAGTAACAATTTCATATTTTTTCAGACTGTGTGTTTCAGATTGTATCTTCAATATTGCTTGAGTCTTTGCATCTTCAACCAAATTTCACTTTGAGAACACTCTCACCCTCCAAATGTAGTGATTTCATTCCTTGAAATTGATACTCAGCCTTGTTTCTTTGTTTTAAGTTTACTAAGCTCTTAGGATTTCCAGTCCTGTCCTCCTTCTTATTGAGGTAAGGGTCCCTGTTTCCAAGTCTGTCAGGCTATAAACATAGATTTTCTTCTTTGCTACGCATAATGCTTGGGCCAATTATACTGCAGCCAGAAGAATGGTGTTGAATATATTAAAAAAGGTCATTTAAGAATGCAGTACCTGCCAAATGCCACTCTCAAAGTGTGGATCTTGGAGTACATTGTGTTCAAGGAGATCTGTTAAAATCCTGCCATTGTAATTAATTTACTCAAGAATTTGGTTATACCATTTCAGAATGGATTTTATTTCTTATGGACAAGTGGAAACATTCCCCTTCATTTGTTTTTGTTTAACTAATTTGAGCTGACACAAAATCCTCTGAGAGGTCTTTCTCTAATCATAGAATAACCAGGTT
>WAAB01021342.1:0-41746 GCA_013389865.1 Piaya cayana
AAATTGTCTGAAATGTTGGAACATTCAAAGACTGGTCTGCGTTCAAGGGTGAATAATTTGGATGAAATGTGAAGAAGTACAGTTTTAAAAGCTGGGAGAGTGAAGAAAATTAGATCTTCCTTCCACAAAACCTTTTGTTACTTAGAAGAAGATGACTTTCAAATAATATTGCCTGCTTAATAGAACATTCTCTCTTTTCCAGGAAACCTTGAAGCTGGTAGAGAGGGTGTACCCAAAAGCCCTATTTCGTTAGCTGATGTTGGCTCAGAAGAATTCTTCCAGAAACTCACCTCGCGTATCTCAGAAATGGTGTCTGCAAAAATAAGTCAGGGTAAGCAACCTGGCAAACCAAACTTTATTACTGTAGAAAACTCTGCTGTATGGTTTTAGGTATCCTTTGGACTTTAAACATCGGTGATTTTTATGAAACAGATCTTGAAGCAGTCATCCTGCATAAACAATGCACATTCATAAATGTTTAGGGGGAGTTATTTTTCTGTAAGAGCCCATCCAAACCACGTGTCTTATTCTACAGTTTTGAAGGAGAAATACAATTATGGCAATAAAGTGAGGTGGCTTGTGCCCATTTTATATACGTAGTTTTTAATTAAAGAAGCTGGATTAACTTTAAGCTTTATCGTGGGGGGCAAGTTGTAAAAATGGAAGTGCATTTTGAATGCTGTAGGTATTTTGAGTTCCTTAGATATATTAATCAGTCCCGAGTCTGAAAACAATCTTGTTTTGAAAACTTCCCATGTCTTCAAGTTTTTGCGCATAATGGGATTTAAAAATCAAGCTGAGTCTGAAAACTGCATGTGCAGCTGTGTAGTAGTCAAATGATTTGTTGAATTAAATGAAAAATCCTGGTTTGTGTATCATATACTGATTATCTTGTCATAAAATTTTATCTTGAAGCAAAAATAGAGGTATTACCTCCTCTACAACTATTCTTGCAGTGCAGTAGGCACACATGCCCTTGGGTATTAAAACATCCCAATTATTTATTTAATCCTAAATATCAACAGATCACACTAAATACTACAAATGTTTTTCCTAGGGAATATTTGGTTTGATGAAATGAAAAGTTATTACACATTTGGTTCATGTCCAGACTGGAGATCTTTGTTTCATACTTTGCTGTCACTCTGCTTTTTAGCTACACTTCGAGTGCCGGGTGCAGAAAGCGATGATGAATCAAAGACTCCCTCTGCATCTCCTCGCCATGGGAGATCCAGACCTTCATCCATTGCTCAAGAGTCCTCCTCTGAATCTGAAGACGGGGATTCCAGAGGAGAGGTATAGTATCTTTACATGCAAGTTTGATACAAGAAGCCTTTCCTGAGAACAACCAGGTTGGACTTGATAATCCAGTGGGTCTCTTCCAACCTGGTGATTCTATGATTCTAATAGGGTTTAAGAATCTCTGCTCCCTTTAGGGATGCACGTCACTTTAGTAGGTATATTTCATAGTTAAATATTGGGTCTGTGATAGTGAGCACAGAGAATGAAATTCTGATGCTCACTGTGTGACTTTAGAATCATAGAATCATAGAACAATCAGGTTGGAAGAGACCCACTGGATCATCGAGTCCAACCATTCCTATCAAACACTAAACCATGTCCCTCAGGACCTCGTCTACTCATGCCTTCAACACCTCCAGGGAAGGTGAATCAACCACCTCCCTGGGCAGCCTGTTCCAGTGCCCAATGACCCTTTCTGTGACTTTTTTCTTCCTAATGTCTAGCCTAAATCTCCCCTGGCAGAGCTTGAGGCCATTCCCTCTTGTCCTGTCCCCTGCCACTTGGGAGAAGAGGCCATCTCCCTCCTAGAGCCCAGCTCCCTCCTCTCTACAACCTCCTTTCAGGTTGTAGAGAGCAATGAGGTCTCCTCTCAGCCTCCTCCTCTCCAGGCTAAACACCCCCAGCTCTCTCAGCCACTTTGAACAAGTTGTGAAGTTGCCATTGTCAAAACATGCCCATTATTTGTCACTTTTTACTTTCAAGGCTGACCTTCTAAGGGTGTGATTTAGTTAGCTTTGGATAAAATTAATCAGAAGAATTTTTTTGAGAGGTTCTCACTGAGAAAAATGAGAATTTTGTAAAAATTAGTATTTTTCTGGGTGTTCACTTAAAACATTTCCTAAAACAATCCCCAAAATTAAATCTTTGGGAATTTTGACATACTTTGATATTTTCAGGACCACTCTTTGTTTTCCTTTCCAAATTTCACTGTTCAGTGGCACAAATCAAAAACACCTCAGACAGTTTTGAAAACGTGGCCTGAGCCTCCTTGAGACTTAGATTTCCTCTTGTAAAAAGCAAGAGGTGATTTTTGTTGTCACAGAAGTATTGGAGAAAAAAAACCCCTCAAAATATTAAACACAGATAAGCCTTGATGCTCTGCTGGCACTGATGTGTTCTTT
Source organism: Piaya cayana (assembly GCA_013389865.1). Lineage (NCBI taxonomy): Eukaryota > Metazoa > Chordata > Aves > Cuculiformes > Coccyzidae > Piaya > Piaya cayana. The sequence continues at coordinate 2,424 of WAAB01021342.1, forward strand.
TTTCAAAGCACAAAGTAACTGTTATTTCATGCATGCAGATCTTTGATGTCTACATGGTCACAGCTGACTACGTGCCTGCTGCACCCGACAAGGAGACCATCACCTTGAAGGAAGGTCAATACGTGGAGGTCCTCGATTCAGCTCATCCTCTGAAGTGGCTGGTCAGGACGAAACCCACCAAATCCAGCCCCTCTCGACAGGGTTGGGTGTCTCCAGCTTATCTGGACAAGAAGTTAAAGGTGACCGATCATTTTTCATGCCAAATTATGTGTTCCTCTTGCAGTTTAGAGCCACCCCTTCTGCACAGATAAATATCCAAGGAGGCTATTGAAGGGGTCTGTAACATGACTGGGCTTTCCCATGTTTTGATTCGATAATATTTCTATATGTGTGCAGGGGTATCTGGGTTTGAATGACTTAATCATCCTTCAGAAAAAAAATAAATTTCCAGCTAGTTTAGGAATTTTTGAAAGGGGCTGTTGAACGTACAGTTGATATTCCTCAGCGTGAGCTGATAACTTAAAAGAAAAATGCTTGATTTTTCTTGTATTTCAGTTGTCACCAGAGTGGGGACCAACAGAAGTTCCTGAGTTCCCTGGAGAGTTTGTTTCTGAAGATGAATATAAAAGGAAGCTGAGGTGAGCTGACATCATTTATTATTTGCACCCTTGAGTTTTTCTGCCTTTTTCCTAAAATGAATGTTAGCGTCCGGGTCCCTCCTACCAGAGTCACTGCCTAAATCGTATTGTGTGATTTCAAAGAAGAGGTTAACATGATGTAATTCTGGAAGCCCTGTACTTTCCAAAAAAATCCTGAATTTCAGTATCTCCGTACATTGGGGTGCCCCGTCTCTGTTTTGGTTCACAAGAATCCCAAACTATCTAAAGAGGGAATGGAAGCACACTCAGAAGACCAGCTCTGTTGCTCCCTTGGAGCTCAGCTTGCTGTTAAACAGATTTTTGCTTTCTTGATTGCATAAAGTGGCACTGAAGCTGCTACTGTCTGTTTACATAGATCCTTTTCTTACTCATGCTCTGTTTTGTCTGCCCTGACAGTAGGTGACTGTAGGTGTCTCTCCATGAACAGGGCATCTAAGTTACTGTTAGAGTCAGAGGGAATCTAGTCAACACACTCCAGGGAATCTATTCCAAATATCTCTATTTCAGAGCCTAGAAGTCTCTCAGCATGTCAAAGAAAATTGTGATGATTTCTCTGTGATTTCGTTCTCTTATCTTCCCTTCAGTGTTCTTATTCAAGAGCTGTTGATCTCAGAAGAGGATTACATTCAAGATCTACAGTTCCTCCAGACTCATCACCTCAAGTACACTGAGACCTGTCCCAACGTCCCAGGAGCTGTTGCCAGCCAGAAATCCACCATCTTCAGAAATTTTGATGACATTACCCACTTCCATTCCAGGTGGACATTCCCATATGCCTTCATTTCAGACCAAAGAGTGGTTCACATACCTAGTGTCAGAGACACAGTAACTATCATCACTGTGAAGGGTGTGGAACGCTGGTGGTGCTGAGGTGCAAAGGAGCCAATTGTTCTTTTAGGTTAAGAGGTGATGCTGTATCTTAAAGCAGGGTGCAGGGCTAGGATCCTTCAGAGCTTCAAGGCTTCATGTATCTAGCTCATTTATTAACATCTTAAGCAAATGTAATTGAAGAACAGTTGGTTATTGTAAAAAGGCAGCGTGGTCTTACAGGCATTTCAGTGGTGTCTTCATGGAAACACACACTTATCTAAAAATAAAACCAGTGTCCATACATTCAAAACATACCCAGCTGTAGCAGGTTGCCCAGGTACGATGCCGTGGGACAATGCCTCTGCCTCCTCCAAGAAAGGATTTTTTACAGATCTGCTGTTCAGAGAGTGAATTCCCAAGGTTCAGGTTGAAGTAATTATACATGTCAGGGAAAGGAGACATTGCACAATGTCTTAAATGCCTTGCCCTTTCTTTTGCTAAGAAGCCTCCTATTGTACCTGGATAGACTTGCTTTCATACAACGTAATCATTCCTATAGGAAATTCCTGCAAACAGCATGAGAATCACCCTTTCTCCCCTGTTTTCCTACCCCGTGGTCCTAATTTTTGAGTTGCCTTAAGGAGAGGAGGTTGTCAATAATATGTATGCACAAAGCTCAAGAATCAGTGAGTCCGCAGCATCTTCCCCAACAAATATGTGTTCCCATGAGCTCTGGCAGCATCGTAAGCAGGAGTAACCAATAAAGAATTTGAGCAGGATGCAATGAAAAGTGTCTAGTTACTCTGGGAAAAGCATTGTGGTGGCACCACTTCAGCAACGAAGAGGAACCTTAGGTGGGACTTTTGCTGAAAGAATAGATTTCCTTTCTCTTTGCTCCTCCTGTTTCTCTCTTTTCTCCCTCCTTTTGTTTTTTTCCCAAAAGAAACCTCAGCTGCTAGAGCTGATGTAATTCATCAGCTACTGACACTGCTAAAAATCTTTGCGCGTTTGAACCTTTCTAAACATCCTTTGTGAAACAGAGTGGGGAATCTCTGTCTTCACTCATGTGAATGGCTCAGTGATCCTTAACCTGAGGAATAAAGATGTGGGGAAGGGTTAACATCCCAACTAAAGCCAAGGCCTTGAAAGTCATCCCTAACTTCCTTGTAGGGTATTTCATAAAGTCAAGCTAAGGGCAGCATCATGTAGATGAAGAGGCATTGAGCAGTTGAATGTGTCTCTCATTTTCCCATAATTTCCATTAATTTGTGTTAACCTGAAATCATCTGATTTAAAGACCAGGCTGCTGTTCCAGACTCATTCCATCACCTTCTCCTCAGTTGTCCTTATTTCTCTACCTCCACAGAGTCTTCCTCCAAGACTTGCAGAAATGTGACACTGACGATGACGTGGCCATGTGCTTTATCAAGCACAAGGCAGAGTTTAATAAGTACATCCAGTACCTGGTGGGGCGCGTACAGGCTGAGTCGATTGTGGTCAGCAAAGCTATCCAGGATTTCTACAAGGTAAAACAGCCAAAGTACCTGCGGAATACCCCACTGCATCAAGAAATTTAGTTGTTCATCACAAATACGATCCTGGAAATTATTGCTAAAAATTTGGGGATGGGGGTAATCTGTGCTAAATACAATAATTTTGTGTTCACTGTCCAGTTCTTCCTGGTGGGTAAAATCAATATGGGAACATATTTACGTTTTCTTATGCATTTATGAATATTATAAAGATTACACAGATATTAACATGGCTGTGCTTATGTAGTTGTAATTCAGGGGTGTTTTAAAGGTCACCAAGTTATAAGACCAAGCGAAGTAACATAAAATGTAAGTATGGATTGGCAAATCCAGTTTCTCTGCTCCATCTGCTCAGGACTGAAGTTTTCTAGTGAACCCCCCCCCCCNTTGAAATTTTCTAGTGAAAAACCCACACATAACACTACAGATCCATGAGCACAGGAACGTTCATGTATCCTTTGAGCAGCAGTGTAACCCATCTGACTATGTCAAGACCCTGAGCACTTTTATAGTCTCCATGAGCTTCCTACTCGCCTGCTAGTCCAGCTTGATACTTGCTAGAAAACAAATGCAGACATTCACACCTGTCCCACACTCTCAGATCACTCAAATCATCAGCACAAACTCTCAGCCTCCCTAACGTCCATGCCTAGATCCTAGTTCTCCTCCTCACAGCTAGTCCAGCTTGAAGTTTGCTGGTAAATTGCACATGTTTGTACCTGTATGCATCAGGTCAGTGGAATGGATAAAGATCCAACCCTATGACTTGCTGAAATTGCTGATTTTTCCTGTTACACCATCTCTCTCTGCAATCTCTAGATCACATTTCCCCAGTCCTGCTCTGGAGAAGCAGAGAAATAGAGTATTTCACACATCCTGCAGTCTAAAATGATAATGAGTTGGTAAAGGATGGGGGAGGGTTATGGATGTCCAAAACATGGGGTAGTAAGATCTGTTAGGGTTGTCCGGTTTTGGCTGAGTTAGGTCTAGGAACCAGCATCATACTAGGATTTTCCAGGGAGCAATCTTGTCAATCGTTCTTTATAACAAGCTTTCCTCATTCTTCTCTGCCATTTTTCAGAGATATACAGATGAAATTTTAACTAATGAAGATCCCTCGCAGTCACTTATCCCACCGCTGCAGCACTACCTAGAAAAACCCATAAACAGGATCCAGCAGTACCAAACTATAATCAAGGTGAAAAGCCGTTGTTATAAGCTTATATCTAANATTTGATGATATATACACATTAATTCATATATATATATGAATTCATGTGTATATATCATCAAATCATAGAATGTTCTTAGTTGGAACGGACCCACAAGGATCATCATGTCCAACTCGTGCCCTGCATAGGACAACCTCAACAATCACATTGTGTGTCCAAGGTTGTTATCCAAACGATTCTTGAATATTGTCTTGCTTGGTGCCATGATTGCATCCCTGGGACCCTGTTCCAATGTTCCACCACCCTCTGGATGAAGAACCTTTTGCTAATATCCAACCTAAACCTCCCCTGGCAAATCTTCCTGCCATTCCTTTGGGTCCTATCATTGGTCACCAGAGAGAAGAGGTCAGCGCCTGCTCCTCCTCTTTCCCTTGTGAGGAAGCAGTAAACGGCAATGAGTTCTCCTCATTTGGTTTGGTGTTTGATAGGAATGGTTGGACTCGATGATTGGTGGGTCTTTTCCAACCTGGTGATTCTATGATTCTATGATTCCTCATGTCTATGACAAGTATGAATTTTCTTAATTCCCAGCAACATGTATATTATCAAAACAATTTCCAATGTGCGCGAAATTAACTTACCAGTTTCTCTCCTTGACTTTTATACTGGCATTATATCAAGATGAAATTTTCCATTTCTGGAAAGCTTTACCTCATTCTACCATCATGAAATGTTTCATATTTGAAGTTCTCATCTGTCCTGCTTTCTCAAGTTCTAGCCCAGACCACAAATGAAACTTTCAAATGAACATTTTCTTAATCACATTTTTTATGGAGAGTAACCCTAACATATTCAGAAAAAAAGACTACCAACATATTTCTGCATTCTAGCATTACGGCAGTGAGAAGTTTAAACAGTCTGAAGAAGGTTCAACTTAACTTCCTAATATTTAACACCTGCTTCCATGTAAACACCAACGTCTTAGAGGGTCTCCTGGAAGAGAGTGATCATGTCTACATTACTAAAAAAGAGGAACAGGAGCAGCTCTTCAAGGCCTTCCAGATAAAGGGAGTCTACAGGAGAGATGGGTGGGGGTCTTCTTAGGGAGTGCAGTGACAGGACAAGAGGGAATGGTTTTAAACCGAAAGAGGGGAGATTTAGATTAGATATTAGGAATTTTTTTTTCCTGTAAAGGTAGTGAGGAACAGGCACAGGTTGCTCAGAGAAGTCATGGATGCCCCATCCCTGGAGGAGCTCAAGGCCAGGTTGCATGAGGCTTTGAGCAACCTGATCCAGTGGAAGTTGTCCCTACCTGTGGCAGAGATTTTAAACTAAATGATTTTTAAGGTTCCTTCCAGCTGAAACTATTCTGTTATTCTATAAATGTGGAATAAAAGGATAACTGCTATTTCATATATATATTTCATGGTTTAGTGTTTGATAGGAACGGTTGGACTCGATGATCTGGTGGGTCTCTTCCAACCTGGTTGTTCTATGATTCTATGATATTTTTTCTGTCCCTTCTTGTTTTCAATCTAATAATGACTCTTAGTTTAGCACTGCCACTGCCACATGAATTACTTGCCTCATGGTATTATCAAGGTAGAGCACAAGAGAAATGCAATGGGTATGTTTATAATTGCTTTGGGTTTGTTTTTTCTTTATATATCTTGTATTTGTTTCAAGTTTGTCTTTGTTTGAAATCAACTAATGTAAGGAAAAGCCAGATTGCCTCGTCAGTAACGCTGCAGAACAGATAGGAAAAAGGAGACATTAGTAACTAAATAACACATGGAGAAAGAATGGGATAGAAGCAGCTCAGATGAAAGGGCTAGAACGGATATTGAGAAACTCTTTGGCTATCAAGGAAATCTATTTTTTATTCAGATTGCAAAGTAATATTTTCTTAATTTACCTACAGGAATTAATCAGGAACAAAGCAAGAAACAGCCAGAACTGCACTTTACTGGAACAGGCTTATGCCATTGTGTCTGCACTCTCTCGAAGAGCAGAAAATAACCTCCATGTCTCCCTCATTGAGAACTACCCAGGAACCTTGGAAAGCCTTGGTGAACCCATCCGACAGGTACCTGGAATTTCTCAGTCAGTGCTAGTGCTATAGAAACTAGCCTCCACTACTTTCTAAGTAGCTGTAGGTTCTACAAGCAGCTCCTTTAGATCTGAAAAAGTACTTGCTCATCAGCTGCCTTACTGTTAGGAGATATGGGTGTCGTGGTTTGGTTAAGGTTTGAAGCATCCAAGAACTTGCTTATGGAGCAATTCACACATAACGTGGTTAAATGCCTTTCCCACAAAAGAACAGATTTGTTCTGAGTCCTCATGTGATTTTAAAACATTTTAGTTTTTCCTCCTCATCTCTTCTTATTGGCAAGCTACGTGGGGCAACCTCTGAAATTAATGGTGTCAGTGGGTTTTCTGTTTGATTTCTCAAGCGTTAGAAGGTCACTGGGCCTTTTAAACCTAGATGTTCTTCCAAAGACCTTAATTTGCTTGGAGTTCAGTACAAGCCAGCATAGTATATGTTGTGTGTGCTCCAAGTGAAAATACCAGATCAATTTATGAATGTTTTTCAATAGTTGTTCACATATTTTCAAACGATCTGCATGCTTTNAAAACCAGAGTTTGGTAGATGGCACCCCAAGAGCACTTACTTCTCCCTAACTGAGTCGCTAACTGAGTTGTGTATGCCTGAAGGTATGTTAAATGAATCTTGTGCTCTGGTGAGGAGACCAACTGAGCATAGAAAGTGTCTGCGTAGCACACAGGATATAATTTTCCATTACAATTAGTACCGGTGGAGTACGGTTGCTCGACGTGAGCCTTATATTTTTCTGGCAACAAAGAATACCACTTAAAGGTCAAAGTAATGACAACCACTGTGTGCACCCTGTTGGTGCTGTCAGTTTGATGCATCACCTTTAGCATCAGAAACAATCTGCTGCGCTGTGATAAAACAGAGATGAGTAAGTTGATGAGGTAGCAATAAACATTTGTTATCTGCTCACTGAAAAATGACGGTGAGACTTCATCGTTGTAATTATTTCAGAGTTATTTCTATGTCCTCTTCCTTCTTTTTTCCTATCAGGGCCACTTCATTGTGTGGGAAGGAGCTCCAGGAGCTAGAATGGCATGGAAAGGGCACAAGAGACATGTCTTCCTCTTCAAAAACTATATTTTGATCTGCAAACCGAAGCGAGACACAAAGACAGACACCTACAGTTATATCTTCAAGAACATCATGAAGGTCTGATCATCCTCAGCTACAGCATTTTTTTCTGTCATTTAGAACTTTGTTGTTATATCCAGTGCAGACATTTTGCTAACCTTTTCAAGCTACTTATTTGATTCCAAAAGCCTTTGAAGCACAAGTAGAATCTATGTCCAGCTCCAAATCTCCTTGTTAAACCTGTCAGAAACACATCAGAAACAATCAGAGGCATAGGTGGATTTTACTGCGGAGCAATGAGATAACATGCACAAGTGTTTATTCATCTCCGTTGCCTCATCGAGTTACCTGCAAAAATATGAGACGTTGCTGTGAATTTTGCTCTCTATTCTTTTTGCTACCATTTGTAGATCTTTGGGGTTTGGAGTCTGTAATGTTGGTAGAGAACTGGATGAAACTGTGTTTTAGCTATTTGCTACATTCCCAGTGGTTCTCTCTGCTGTTTATGTCTTTTTTTTTTCTTGTTTGGAAATGAAAAATTCAGAGAATTTCACCTCATCCTAAGATATTCAGGGCACAGGCAATAAATTGCAGGTAGGGTTTTCCCCAATGCGGTAGATGGTCAACTCCAGCAAAATGCAATCAACTAAACAAAAAAACCTGTGGAATTCTTGACCAGCAAGGACCTTCTGAAAGTCCCCATCTCTGTCCTCACTGATGTTCATAGACAGGTTTTATTTTCCATTTCTTGGAAAAGAGATTCTTTTCCCAGAGAGTGCCTGCTTTGTAATTTCTTTTCATGTTGTCCAAAATTGTGTTGTTCCAGGGCCCGTCAGCACTGTGCTGTAGGGGCAGTGTGTCCCACCCTCGGGATACTCTTTGATATTGGATGTTATTTTGGGAAATGTAATTACTCCCAGGAAAATATCTGTTTGGTAACCAGAAAGCCAAGTAAATCGTGAACAAAGGTAGCACAGTGACCCTGGCTGCCGTTCAGCCAAAGCTACCTTGCACTGCTCACACAATATGAAAAATCTTTAAAACCAATGCAAGTTGTCCCTTTTGCTGTTGGAGCATCCGTTATAGAATCACAGAACCAATGGGTTGGAAAAGACCTTTGAGATCATCAAGCCCAACCGTACCTGTCCACTACTAAATTATATCCCTAAGTACTTGACAAACCAAGCTTTTAAACACCTCCAGGGATTGTGACTCAACCACTGCCCTAGGCAGCTTCTGGTAGTGTTTGAGAGCCCTTTCAATGAAGAAATTTCTCCTAATGTCCAACCTGAACCTGCCCTGGAGCAATTTGAGGCCATTCCCTCTTGTACTATAACCTATCACGTGGGAGAAAAGACCAGCATCCACCTCTCTAAAACATCCAATATAGCTTTAATGGGAATGGGACAACTTATGCACACACAGCTGGAGACTTGCTGGTGTTTAATAGTTGTTTCCATTTCAGACCTTGCCTGAAGATGGTTCTAATCCGCAAACCGAGGTCTAGATCTGAACTATCCTAAACTCTGGGTTTTAGTTACGGGATAAATTTTGGCTGAAATTCAGCCCTAAGATCACAGAGTGCCTGTTGATTTTCCTGTCTTTCTGTTTCACAGCTGAACAACATAGACGTGAACGACCTTGTGGAAGGAGATGACAGGGCTTTTGAGATCTGGCATGAACGGGAAGACTTAGTCCGCAAGTATCTCCTTCAGGCCCGTACGGTTAATATCAAGAACTCCTGGGTGAAGGATATCTGTGGCATACAGCAGCGGATCAGCGAGCCTTTCTGGAGTGAGTATGGCCCAATATCACCCAATTATCTTATTTTTCATTGAGTCGTTCCCCTGATTCAGGAAGGAGATTAGCAAAAGATGGAGAGAAAGCACTTAGGGTCATTTGCAGCCTCTTAAAATAGACAAGGGCTGGGTTTTTGCTTTAATCACATCACAGACTTCTGTGATTAACAATTTACATGACTTAATAGAATGCAATAAGCTTTAATTGGAATAATTCTAGCATTGTTAGATTCTTCACCTGAGCTGGGGAGGGCACCTTTATCAGGATCTGGCAGTGGTGTTTGACTCCCTCCATTTACTATCAAGAATCAAGACTCTATATCACTGAAGTCATTTACCCAACAGAGGACACACAGGACCTGTACAGAATTTGAGGGGATACCAGAGCAAATGAGTAACTTTCTGATTATTCTTCAGTGTCATAAACCAAATGTGGAAAATATGTGCTGAGGAGAGCTGGTTACTCCTGGCTGTTTCAAGTGATGTGTGTTACCTTTGATGGGGGCTCAGAGTCAGAGGCTGAAGTGGTTTCTCATGTCCCTGTTTTCATATCTATACATTTTTGTCAATAAGCGGAGGGAGTAGTTTTCCAGCAACATTTTAAAGATGGGTAGACGAGATGCTCAGGGACATGGTTTAGTGGCAGACAGGAATGTTTGGACTCAGTGATCCAAGAAGTCTTTTCCATCCTGGTGATTCTATGATTCTGTGAAAATAGTCCAGAAAATGTGTCTCACTGGAGAAGAGAAACACAATATTGCAACTCCTAAAATACGAATTTCAGAGTTGGCACTAGAGATACATTCAGTGCAGAAGGGATTGCAGAAGGGGAGATGACCACAGAATTTGGTGACAAAGACTCACTCCATGAAGAGCTTCTGACTCCAGTGAGTCTCTCAGTCTCAGGACCTGACCCAGGATCCTACTGATACCGTTATAAAGGCCGGTATCAGTAGGATCCTGGGTCAGGTCCTGAGATCCTACTGATACCTGTATAAAGGGTTAGGTACTCAATTCTCCACTCCAGACCTCTGTATCGCTGCATCTGGGCACGTGGGTTTGCTATGAATTTTTATCAGGCTGCTTCATCCTCATTGTCACTTGAGATTCCACCAATTTTCCATCCACAGAATTTATCAGCAAGGATATTAAATCTTAATTGTCCAGGTGTAAGCTAAAAATGGTGCCCTTTAGAGGGTAGAGAAATGTGGCTTCTTAAAATGCCAGAACAGAATTGGGTTTATCGTACACATACTGAAAACAAGCCTGGACATTTTATTTAGTGAGATGTTCTAATGAGATGTTCTAGCAGAATGATTTTGCATAGTTTCATAAGGTAATAATAAGTTAAAATAAAAGCCCTTTAACAAGGTATAGATTTTACAGTACAGAGATCAGTAGATACTAATTTGGATATCAGGACTTCATTTTAATTGAGGAATTATCTTAACTGCGACAGCAGTGCATTGTCTGACTAATGGATGTGCTCATTAAGATCATGGCCTAAAATACTTCAAGTTGAGCAATAAATTCTATATTTTTATGGCCTGAATTTATAGCCAAGAACAGACATCTGACAGACTGAATTTATTCTCAGATAAGCAAGGGCAGCATGTTACCTGGAAAGTCATTAGCTGCTAAATTTTCCTGTTCAACTTTCCATTCTGTGCCTCATAGATTTGCAAAAATTATTGCTGTTCTTCTCTTACATAGCAGTAACCAACCAAGACTGTGGGCAGAGTTCCCCTCCTCCAGACTAACGTTTTTATTCTGATATTTCAGCACCTCCAGACTTTGAGGAAGAACTGGCCGACTGTACAGCTGAACTGGGAGAGACGGTCAAGCTGGCTTGCAAAGTTACAGGAGCTCCCAAGCCGTCGGTGTCCTGGTACAAAGGTACGAGCACGCAGTCATTAAAACTTACTCTCCATCTGTATTGCTTTGTGCTAATTGATTAGTGCGTAATCTCAAAGCTGATCGCCTATAAATTACCCAAGTCTAGTCATAAAGTCAGCTACTAAACAACACAATTAGTATAGAGCTAATATACTCTACTTTATCAGGTTTCCCCGTTAGCCCATACAAATCCACATCATGTGGTCACTTCTAGGAAATTAAACTTCTTTGAACTAGCTCAGATGTTTCCATGTCATAGCATGTGTGGACATACTCTTTCCCCCAGCACTAATGTACCGCAGAAGAAACAGCTTTGCTATAAGTTTGTGGCTTGTAAAGCTTGGGAGATGCTTTTGAGAGTTGGAGTTGTTTGGGTTCTCCAGCCTAGAGAAGAGAAGGCTCCAGGGAGACCTTACAGGAGCCTTCCAGCACTTAAAGGGGGCTACAGGAAAGCTGGGGAGGGGCTTTTTTTTATCAGGGAGTGTACTGGTATGGCAAAGGAGAATGGTTTCATTTGAAAGAGGGGAGATTTAGATGAGATATAGAGAAAAAAATATTTTACTGTGAAGGTGGTGAGGCACTGACATAGGCTGCCCAGAGAAATCACCTGGAGATGTTTGTGGCCAGGTTGGGTGAGTCTATGAGCAGCCTGAACCAATGGGAGGTGTCCCTGCCCATGGGCCGGAGGTCACATAATCTTTTAGGTCCTTTCCAACCCAAACCATTCTATGATTCTAAGGAACCTCCCTTTTTTAAGCGTTGAGAGAGAAGACTCAAAATACTTTTTTTTGGAGCTTATTTGCCTTTTCTATGAAAGATCAATTCTGAATATTTACAGTCACTTTAAAGGTGTTTCTTTGGCTGCATGTCAGATCTGTAACTGCACAGCACATACTCCGGAAGAATTTCACTTTTATATGAGGACTGATGATGTATGAAGACCCTCAATGGTGCTTTTCCCAGCACGACGTTTTGTAGAGAGCTGGACAAAGATAAAGAGCTCATTCCTTAATTTCAAGCATCAACTGCAATAAAGCAAATACAGTTCTTAGTCCTCTCATGAAAAGCTGAATGAAATTTCCAAGGAGAAAACGTATTTGGTGCTAAGCTATTTAAATAAAAATAAATCCCTTTGTCTTAAAGATGGAAAGCCTGTGGAGGTGGATCCCCATCACATCATAATAGAAGATCCTGATGGTTCCTGCACTTTGATCTTGGACAACCTAACAGGCGTTGACTCAGGACAGTACATGTGCTTTGCTTCTAGTCCTGCTGGAAATGCCAGTACCCTGGGGAAAATCCTTGTTCAAGGTAATGTTCTGTACAGGTGTATTGTTTTAAAGGGGTCTGTAACACAATACCTTAAATATAAATATTGAGACGTTCCAGAAGTTCTCTACAACATCTCCTGAATAAGTTCAGTTCTGGAGTCCTCAGCACAGAAAAAAACAAAGATCTGTTAGAGCAAGTCCAGAAGATAGTCACAAAAACGAACAGAGGGATTGAGCACCTCCCATACAAGGACAGGCTGAGAGAGCTGGGCTTGTTCAGCCTGGAGAAGAGAAGCCTCTGGGGAGACTTTATAGTGACCTTCTAGTGCTTCAAGGTCATCCACAGAAAAGCTTGGGGCAGGGTCTTTATCAGGGGGCGTAGTGATAGGATGAGGGGTAATGATTTCCCACTGAAAGAGGAGAGATTTAGATTGGATATTAGGAAGAGATTCTTTACTGTCGGGGTGGAGAGGCACGGGTACAGGTTGCTGAGAGAAGTCATGGATGCCCCATCCCTGAATGTGTTTAAGGACAAACTGGATGAGGCTCTGAGCGACCTGATCCAGTGGAAGGTGTCCCCGCCCATGGCAGCAGGAGTTTGAATTTGATAGGAATGGTTGGACTTGATGATCCAGTGGGTCTCTTCCAACCTGGTGATTCTATGATTCTAGGATTCTATGAACTGGATGAGCTTTAAGGTCCTATCCAACCACTAATGTTCTATAAGTCTATGGTTTTAATAATATTTGTTAAAGTATTTAATGTACAGGTGTAGCAAATTATTCTTATGTCAAAAAATTTGGTCTTATTATCTTGTGTGCAGGCATCATGAGAATTACCTAGTCAGGTAATTACATTGTTTGTATCTGGTTGTATTTCAAGACACTGGCTACATTTGTCCTTGCTTTGCAGTGCCTCCGCGGTTTGTGAACAAGGTTAGAAATGCTTACTTGGTTGAGGGTGAAGATGCTCAGTTTACCTGCACTATTGAAGGAGCGCCTAGGCCCCAGATCAGGTCAGTTCTTGGAGTCACACTGGAACAAACCCCATTTTCCTATTTCGTATGGTCAGAAGAGTACCCTGACCAAAGTTATGACCCTTCCTTCTCCTTGTCTTCCATCTCAACCCCATCTCAATGCTGGCTCTGTCTGATCCCAACGTTACTGAGATTCTCAGCAACTTATTCTAGATAGTATTGGGAAATAAATAACTACACAAAGTCCCTGATATAGTACAGGATTATATCTAAAGCCCTGACAACATTTTATCATTTCTTTATCCTCCGTGCTGTACATTTGAATGTCTTTTACCAACAACTAATCTAGACTATCTAGACAAAAAGCACAACATAGCTTCACATGATTGGAAACCCTTTTCCCTACATGGGCTGGTGAGATGTCTTCAGACGCACCTCATAAACCTGCGCAGTGCAGTATCCACGTGTGATCTATTTGCTTCTAGACCTGTCCTTCCAGGATCCAAACACCTGTCTGATGTTTATTTTTTGAGTTGTTCACCCATTGCTCTGATAGATGGATGGGTGAGCTGAGGATTATTTGGCACCCCATTCTTTTTCCTGGCTTATGGTCTGTGTTTTCCACATGCAGGTGGTACAAAGACGGTGTGTTGCTGAAGGAATCAAGCAAATATCAGACTTTTAGTGAACCACGGAGCGGCATAATAGTCCTGGTGATCAAGAATCCTTCCAATGAAGACATGGGACACTATGAATGTGAGGTAAGTTTGGAGAGATTCAAAGATCTGCAGTCTGACGTGATATAGGTAGAATTCATTTCACTGGGAGGGCTCCATTGCAAGAGAATAGTATCTGGGTAATTGCCATCCCCTGCCATATCAATAATGTTTATACAAGACAGGTTATCATGAACTAGATCTGGCTTGTGAACATGCAAAAGCTTCAGAATATTCTGATCTGAGGATTTGGTGGCTCAAAGAGTAATAGAGGGAGCTTGTTCTGGAGCTTAAATTCAGATGCAGATCTCTAGATGAATCTCTTAGAAAGGTTCGGAGCATTTTGATGTAACATTTTGCTTCTAGACTGTCTTTAAATTAGAGCAGATTCACACCCTACAAAGAAAGTATCCAAAGGCAAAGAGAAAGAAATCATGTCTAAATAGAAGAGTAAACCACTACTTGTTCAGCAAACGTGCATGCAAGTATCTAATAAATTCAAATAAATGTGCTGTAAAATATTTTCTAAGAATTAGTCGTAGTCCATACCTTCTTTGTAATAAAGTAGTAATAAGCTTTCAAGATTTGGCAATAAAACCAGTTGACTTTGATTTAGGAAATAGTGTGGTTCACCTGACACACATGTTGCTGCTCGGCTCCCAGCGACCTCACAGTCATTCCACAGAAGCGTTCAGGAAGTTTGTTGTAATTTAAAGACATCTACTATATTTTTTTTGCAAAATCACGTTACCTTGCACTTGCAATCAACTAAGATGCCAAGATCCAGTATTCCCTTGGCTAAGACTCAGTGGATTCATGGATGACAAGTAAAACCTCCTCTTTTAAACTACCATTTAATGACACAGAGCAGGAATCTGTGCCTGTTCTTAGAAACAGAGCTACCTCAGGACCAAATCACAGGCTGCAAATAACTAGGTTAACTGAACCAAGTCACAGGCTGCAAGTAACTAGGTTAACTCATGTGTTGTAACTTGTCTGTGAGTGTCATAAGTGGTAAAGGATTATCATGAACTCCACTAAGCAGTAACGTGTTCATACAAACTTTAACTTGTTTAGGCTCTGGAGTGAGTCCAGAGAAGAGCAAAAAGGCTGGTGAAGGGGCTGGAGAACAGGCCTGATGAGGAACGGCTGAGAGAGCTGGGGGTGTTTAGCCTGGAGAAGAGGAGGCTGAGAGAAGACCTCATTGCTCTCTNGGGTCTCTTCCAACCTGGTTGTTCTATGATTCTATGGTTTCTGTTGTAGTGTAATTGCAATGAATTTGTAATGTAATACAGCAAGTTTTTATTATGCAAAAGCATCCTGTGTTTCATTCGATACTGCATGATTCTCTTTAGCTGGTGAACAGATTAGGGTCTGCAAAAAGTGGAGCAGAACTTTACCATCACAGCGCTGCAGCCCTGACCCAGGAGAGGAGGGGAGACCAAGCCATTACTATAGAAGGTATGATCCTTGACCAGCTCTGTAAGTCAGTGAATTCCTCTAAAACCATCTCGTTGAGGACCGACTGTATTTGCCATCTTATCCATGTTGTTTGTTGGTGTACACGTATCTGTATGTCTATCGAGATGTGCATGGGTATACTGCAGCTCAGCTCTATACCCATCACCATCTGTTGATTTCCAAGCCTGGCAAATCAACTTTGTCATATAATGCTCACAAGTGCATTATATGAAAAAGGAGGAGCAAATGAAGGGCGTGTCACATCACTAGTGAAAGGAAAATGTTTCTGTTCTGGTTGGAATACTTGACAACATGTGTCAGCCTGGCAGATCATAGAATCATAGTGCTAAAAAACCCCAGGAGCCTGTAAGTAAAGCTGCAGGCATGATTGTTGCTGAAATATCACTGAAGATGGCCTGGAATGATCAAGAAATTAGAGCCAACAACTGTACCTCCTGTGCAATATTAGTTCACTCATTACCTAGGACTGCTCATTAGGCATTGGAATATGCTGCCCAGGGAGGTGGTTGATTCGCCTTCCCTGGAGGTGTTTAAGGCATGAGTAGACGAGGTGCTGAGGGACATGGTTTAGTGTTTGATAGGAATGGTTGGACTCGATGATCCGATGGGTCTCTTCCAACCTGGTGATTCTATGATTCTATGATTCTATATTAGACACCACATAGTCATAGAATCTATTACTTTTGGTTCTGTGTTTCTACTGAATTGGTAGGCTGATAAGGTCTGATCCAAAACTACACTTCTTTCCTAACATCTCTGGGATGTGACTGCTGAAAGATACCTTCTTATCAAAGAGATTTTCACAAGCAGCGTGTTAGATGGATTTGCTATAAACCCATCACAACTGAGTTTAAACCAGTGGCTACATCTCTGTAAGGAACATTTCCCAGTGTAGGAAATTGGTCCGTTGCAAATCTTCGAAGTGTCCTTAGCTGGCTGAGCGTGGGCCAGCCAGCTCTACCTCTCTTGGAGAGCTCCCAGCAGCAGCCAAGGGCACATCTCTGATAGATAGTAGATGTCTTGTTGTTCTGGAAGGCAAGAGAAAGGATTAGTATAGGTACAAGCCGTTCCATGCCAGTGAACCCTGGTGTCAGAAAGCTGTCCCAGATGTGGTTAGTGGAGACACAGTCAACAACAAAAAAAGAGCTGTAAGACCTTTTTTCCTCATCTTCAGTGTTTTCACATTGTCTTGTGATAATAATAGTGGTTCCAGTGTGCTATTGGCAGTTTATTATCAACTTCCATTAAGAGCCATCGAATATGAAGACGTTCTCACTTAAGAAGCTGCTGTGCAGTAATTGAATGGAGCCTGGAAAAATATCCAGGATACTCCAGTTTTATTTTTTTGTTATCTCAGCCCTGTCTGAGACATCATTCTGGTCTGGATGGACCTTTGGGCCAGCCCTCTGTAGACGCTAATATTTTATCCTTATATTAAGAGGATTCAGACACAATATCCTGGTCTATGTACTCACTTGCCTAGGTTTTATGCTGGTTTTCCTTGTACTCCTTTCCCAGAGCACCATCAAATCACTCAAAAGCATTACAGGGAGAATGGTGTTAGTAGTACAGCAATATTATAATTATTTCATCAGGATAAACCTTGAGGTACTTGAATGCTTTGTCCTTGCTAAAATAAAACAAAAGACTAAAATAAGTTTTATGCAGGATATAGACGAGCAAACAAATCACTGTTATGGTGGCATATCTTAAATAAGTTCCCTTGTACCAAGGAAGAAGATGGTATAATAATAATAATAATAATAATAATAATACTGTAAAATAGTAGTAGGAGCATTGTTCAACTCTTGGGGTTGCACATCTATAAGTTCAGCCCTGAATTACTCATGTGGTGTTATTCCCACAGTCATCAATAAAATCTCACCAGCTTGTTTGAAGAAATATAATTGGAGTTTGACTGGAAGCTTCAGAAACGCTATGAAATAGTTTTTTATCCATGATGTGCAATTGCTTGAACTTGATAATAGGGAAGGAAATAGATCCTGAGTCACCTCCAGGGAGAAAAAGAGGGAGAGCTGCTTCAGGCCAATGGAGTAAAAAAACAGGCTCATCCATGGAGCAAGAGGATTGTTCTGAGCAGAATCACATCAGGAATGCATTTGACTTAATGCACTTGACCGAGAAGGGAATTCGTTGCTTTCTTGAGAATCAATAACCAGCCTTGATCTCCCTATGGAAAAATCAGGTTTATCTGGCGAAGAGTTGGAGGAGAGATGGATCTCATAAAGGTTTTCTCTTTCCATCTTTACAATCCTTTCCATCTTTACAATTTGTGAAAATGGGATTATTTGTAACTTCACCACGAGGACAACATTACTGCTATGTGGCACTATTTCAACAGAAAATAGACACTGTGTCTGTTTCCTAGCTTACCTGCAGTTTTACCTGATTTATCGTTGGTTCTGCAAAATGATTATCGTTAAGAATCTCCTCAAGGAGCCTCAGTTGCAACTATTTTAGTGTTTGTCCTCCTGCCTTTCTGTACTGTCTGTTGTACTGAACCAAATCTACTGTCACAACTCGGGATACCTTTAGCACAGTGGTTTACGAGCCCTGACCTGCAGTCCAAAATGATGAGCCTCAAAATCAAACCTCTCATTAGAGGACCAAATCCAAAAAGGATGGAAACCACTGGACTAATGGTTCCCCTTGTGAGCAGCCGCAGCTTGGGCTGCGAGCCTGAAATGCTGAGTTCTGCCTTAAGCTACACATGGTTGCTGCAGTGAAGTCAATGGAGGGTTGCTTTATAAATACTTTTTATGTGGATATTGGAAGAATTTGAATTTTAAAAGAAAGTGTAACTGAGAGAAGATCCTTCTCTTTGACTTCAAATCGACTGCCTGCTTTGCACCTTGCTGCTTAACCTACACACAGCAAAACTGGGTCAATGTGCCCTGTCATCCCTTTTTAACGCGTCACCATTGCGATTCATTCATCCCAGGCTCACTAAATTGTCAATTGTTTAAGAAAAACAAAGCCCAGTGTTTTTTTGAAAGGTGTTGCTTTCTCACCTGGGCTGACAGGTGCAGGACGTATGATGAGATAATTGATTGTAGGGATGGAATTAGCTATGTAAGTAGAGAAGAGCAAAACCATAAAGAAAAAACAGTGCATGCAGATAGAACAAGGCAACAGGAATTTCTTCATAGTCTTGTCTTAGATGACTGCAGAGCTTTGGGCAAGTTAATTAGTCGCCTTGTTTGGTAATACCCAACTTGCATGGAAAAGCTAAAACTTGAGGCTTTCACATCAAAGATTGCTTTAAAACAGAAAGGAGCTCTAAACCTCTTAGTGCTACCCTTCTACTGAAGAAATAGGGCATCAGAGTTTGTACCCCTCACCTTTATTAAGTTCCCTGGTTGGGGTGATTTATCTTATTACTTTTATTCCATTGTCATTGTTGGTTAATCTTGGTTTTGGGCTGACAATGTGGTTTTCAGTGCAAATTCAAGAGAGCCCAATCTGTGTGTAGAATCATCTTGGTCGCTGCAGAAACATTTTTTTTATTTCCAGAGAGAGTACAAAACACTTATTTCATTCCCGCAATTTAGGAAACAGTGTTGTGTGCGTGAATTGCTCAGTTTAGGATGAACTTCAGCAATTCATGTTAGATTTGTGCCTCCCCTGTCGTAGATCAGACTCCTAAGCAGAGCAGAGGAGGATGAAAGCAGAACAGTGCTCCCATGGTTTATGCCGGCAGCACATACTGAGCAGAATAAATAGATTTATGCTTCTGTGAGTGGAGAAAGCAGACATAAAATCAGTAATAAAGGCCATGGACCATCCTTCATCCATTCAGCGCTACACAAACTCGCTTATTGTAAATGTTTCCTCACTTGTAATTCAATGATTTAATGTATTAACCAGAGCGGGATCTAGTCCTATAGAAGCACTGGCTCATCCTAATGCTTACAGCTTTTAATTTGCTTCTCAGGGCCTCCTGCTTCGCAAAGCTGTTATCCTAAAATGCTGTTGAACAAGTTGAAATGATAAATCTGGTGCAGAATATTTTCCTTTCAGGGAAAAAAGAAAAAAAGAAAAGAAATCCAAATTCTCTCATCCTACTTTCATGTGGTTCTATCCTTCGCATAGGGTTGCTTAAAACCTCCCTTACACCTTGGTCAGCACATATCAAATGGGTCTGTCATGCACTAAACTGCAAGTCATCAGGAGTCATTTACTATGTGCCATTTACAGCTTTCTCGTCCCAGGCCTGCTGAACTTTAGAATACTCAATCCCTTTGGCATCTGATACATGGAGAAATATTGCAGTGGAGTCATTAGGGCCGACTGCAAGAATATACATGAATAGAGAGAAATTCTCTTAAAGAGAACATCTTACAGACATTGGGGGATTTCATTTAATGCATATTTAGTTATCATATCAATACAGTTGTTAAAATAACTGTCCCAGAGAGGGTTAGGCTGAGTATTAGGGAAAAACTCTTCAACCAGAAGGTAGTGGAGGACTGGAAAAGCTCCCAGGGAAGCAGTCATGGCACCAAGCCTGACAATATTCAAGAAGCATTTAGACAACACCCGTAGACCCTTGGTGTGAATGTTGGAGTTGTCCCGTGCAGGGACAGGAGTTAGATTCGATGATCCTTGTGGATCCCTTCCAACTCAGGACGTTCTATGACTCTATGAGTCATCTAAAACATCTATCTTCAGGTGTATAATCAAATATATTCATTCCTATTTACATCAGAACTGGTACTCTTGCTGCTTATGGATTAATCTCATGATGTTATTGGATGAGATTTTCTAAAACCCGTGAAAAAAATTATCTCACAATATTGACCTGAGGGTTCAAAAATTCAGTGAAGATTTCTAATGTGGGTGCAGTAAATTGCTCCAGCGCCTAGTTCATCTTCCATCATTGTATTGCTATCAGTCTACCATTTAAAAATAGGGTTTTAATTATTTAAAAGCTATTAACCAAGGATAGAGAACAAGAAACATTTTGAAGGAATTTTTCCCTTTACTTACCCAGGAAGCTACAAATTCAAATTTCCAAATGGATCTTGCTTCAACCCACTTAATTGTGTGGTAACTTCTTAGCTTCTGTTGGAAATTATTCCAGATTTTTACATGCATAAATCAGACGAGGCTCTGCAAAGAAACCATAGAGCTCTAGGTCACATGCTAACATCAATATTTGTACAAAATTCTTTTTCATTACAATCAGATTTGTTGTTTTACCTAGAGGTAGAGAGAGCCCTTGGAAGTCAGGAGAAAGGAAAATTAGATTAAACTATTCCGCCTAATATTGTAATTGTATTTTTAATTTTCAGTCAGTGCTGGTTTGGGGCACTACTGAAAGCATCAGCACTAATCTTAAGTTATTAAACAAACACTGTAAGTTCCCTGGGCAAGAGCTGTTCATGATTTTAGAGAGAGATTTTTTAAATTGTAGTTCAGTTTCAATTGTACCAAGTGAAAACTACCAGAGCTTATTTATTATAGGCTGGCTGGAAGACTGCAAACCAATTGATGGGAAAATCACTTTGATATTAAATTAAGGAGCTTTTTAGACACTTTTCTAGTCTATTAAATAAAAAGTGGGGCTTACTGTTGTTTTTTCTGCATCTCAAATACGTTCAGCAGTTCAGAGTGTGTTCGTAACAGGCTGGTTCAAATGGTGTCTTCAATTTATTCCAGCAGATAGGATGGGAACCTGCTGAGAATCTCTATTAGCTCTTTAAATAGCATCTTTCTTATTTTTAAAAAATGTCATTTTTCAGAAATATTTACAAAATCATTAAATCATTACTTTTCTTTTGATCTTGATGTGCATCGACAGCTTCCACTTTGTTATGGGGTGAGGGTGAGGAAAAGTAGCAAATTCTAGCATAAAAGAAATGGAGTAGACATAGGTGCAAGGTAGGGCTCTCCTGAGTTTCCTAGGGGATATTTTTAATGCTGATTTTCTGTACTGATGAGAGTTGTTTTAGTTTTCATTGTTATCAGATTGGATTTTGCATCTAGTCCACAAATGCTTGGTTCAGTCTTTAGGGAAACTCTTTTTCTAGGAAGTGAAATCACAGTTCAAAGAATTTGAGCTCTCCGGGATATTCCAAATCAAGGCATTTTCAGGTTTCTCACACCATCACCACCTTATTATAGGAAATAAATATCTTTAAAAAAAAGGAAATTTTTTTCTAGCTTGACCTGCCAAACAAAAATATCAGAAATTCATGGTAGTATAAACAGATTTTGCAATATTGTTCTCACAAAATATTTCATTTCAAAGCTAAATAATTCACTGTTCAGAAAACACTCTGAATTCTCATTCCTGGCCAGAAACACTAAAGATGATGCTGGAAATAACCACAGAAAGCATGGATGGGATGGTACAGTTGGTTTTTTATCACTTCAGTTTATTTTTATTAACTGAGCAAAGTTAATTTAATCATTTCAGCTTTTGCCTCTCTCTAACCCCATGCTGTTCATACTGTTTTCTTTGTAGTCACTGAACAAGAGACTAAAGTGCCCAAGAAAACCATCATCATGTAAGTGCTGATTTTTTTTTTTGGTAACATTTGTGTTTTGCCTTGCTGCTATGCATGATCCAATAACAAGCTTGTGTTCATTGGCCATGCAAGAGTGTTCACGCCCATCCCACCAGATATCATGGTATTTTGTGCTCTGCAAAGTGACCACCTGAAAAAAAAAATATATATCTTACTATCCTTTTTATAAAATATCAGCACTGGTATTAGACACAGCCTGGGTCAGTTGTTTATTACATCACATGTGAAAAAATTCTGCTGAATACTGCTGACGTTACACAAGAGCTTGAGATGGTAGAGCTTGACTCTCAGTGTTGGAAAGAAGTCAGCTTTGAGAACCGGCTATTTGGAAAGAAAAATGTACAAATATAACAAATACTTCTTACCTTACAGTGGTTTCTTCTGGCTTTCTATTTTAAATTTTTCCGTTCATGATGAAGCAGAAGGAAGATGTGCATTTTAATCCCCTTCTGTCTCTATATATCTAANGAGGAAGTTTTTTATGGAAAGGGTCATTAGGCATTGGAATATGCTGCCCATGGAGGTGGTTGATTCACCTTCCCTGGAGGTGTTTAAGGCACGAGTAGACAAGGCGCTGAGGGACATGGTTTAGTGTTTGATTGGAGTGGTTGGACTCGATGATCCAATGGGTGTCTTCCAACCTCGTGATTCTATGATTCTATGATTCTGTATATCTTACTATCCATTTTATAAAATATTGGCACTGGTATTAGAGACAGCCTGGGTCAGTTATTACATCACATTTGAAAAAATTCTGCTGAATACTGCTGACGTTACACAAGAACTTGAGAAGATAGAGCTTGACTCTCAGTGTTGGAAAGAAGTCAGCTTTGAGAACCGGCTATTTGGAAAGAAAAATGTACAAATATAACAAATACTTCATACCTTACAGTGGTTTCTTCTGGCTTTCTATTTTAAATTTTTCCGTTCATGATGAAGCAGAAGGAAGATGTGCATTTTAATCCCCTTCTGTCTCTATATATCTAATATTAAATTTTGTCCTGATTTACTCCTAATTTTGTCCTTAGGCTGTTTGGATACACTAAGCCTGGTTTATATCGGATCTTTAAAAAAATATAAATATCAATTGCAGCAAAAAGCAGTACTTTCATAGTACTATGTGGACCAGTAGCTCAGCAGCTATTAAAATCTTAAGGTATGTTCATGTTCTTAGGTATCATGAACAACTACAAGTCCAAAGGAGGGCCACAAAGATGATCAGAATGTTAGAACTTCTCCACGAGGACAGGCTGAGAGAGTTGAGGTTGTTCAGCCTTGAGAAGAGAAGGCTCCAGGGAGACCTTAGAGCAGCCTTCCAGTANGGTTGGATAAGCCTTTCTGCAACCTGATCCAGTGGAAGGTGTCCCTGCCCATGTCAGGGGGGTTGGAACTGGATGGACTTTAAGGTCCCTTCCGATCCAAAACAATCTATGATTCTATTAATATTGTTTCCTATACTGGAAGGGGAACGTTGGCCTCCTCTGACAGGCCTTCAGAGCATCTCCACGCCATCCAGATCATGTCCTAATGGCAGTATGTGACTATAAAATGGTGTTTGGTGGAAATGCATTCCCTAAAGAGTTGTAATGCTGTTAAAATCATTCCTCGACTTGGACATGATGCTAAAGTTAACTTTTTAAATTTCGTTAGCTGAGGACGAGTGAAATAACAGCTAAAATATGCTTAAGATTTGATTACCTTTAATATCTTTTCTTATTTTCTGTAACGACTATTGGTTAGGATCTATGCACGTAGTCTTTTTAGAGCCACTTGCATATCAGAAGACATGTCACCCCTTCTAGCAGCTTCCACCTTGAATAGGCAAAGAGCAGACAGGAGAGGCAGAAAGGGGTTCGGTCTTTGCCTCACTCTCTTCAGCTCAACAGTTCAGTTAACTTCATCAGTTATTGGACTTTTTTACCCTGCTAAGGCCAGAAAATGAAGGTGTTTATTCCCATACAACTCAAGGACCACCATTCAGATACCAGCAGTATAGCTAAGCAGAGAAATATTTTGTATATCATGATCAGAAACATCCCAAGAAAGTGATGAGCAGGAAGGAATCACTCAGAGCCAGACACTGATTTAGTAATCTTAGAATCTTAGTAAATCTTACCTTTTACATCTTTGTGCAGGTAAACCACCTGGAGAGATGCTTTCATTTAAAATCTCTCCTCAGTTCTGTAGTTCTTCTTTTCCCTTTATGATTTCAAATCATGAGTAGTAACATTAATATTGGTTGGTTAAATAATATAAAACCAATGCTAAATATCATCAGTTAAGCTGATTTTTAAATTTCTGATGTGTAAATTGCATAGACTATCACTTTGGACAGATCAGGGAGTGATTCCTTAAGCAAGGGCTGCAACCTAAGAAGAGGTTGGTACATTTGTAAGTCAGATCTCAGAACAACAGATGTTCTCCTCCTTCTGATGGTGGATGTGGTCGTGATCCTTAGTTGGAATTGAGATAGCGATGGGGTAAAGTTTGGCAACAACTCTCTAAGGGCATATTCCAGATTTCCTTAATGTGTAGCAAGCTAAGGAACTGAAGCAGCTTGGAAACTACTAGCGGAAAATAGCAGATAATTTAGAGATGGTTTGACCAATATCTAGATATGCAAATCCCAGACCCCAAAGGAGCATTTTTACCTTGCAATGGAGAGCAAAGTCTAGTGCAAGCACACATTCATTCTTGCCTTTAGCTAAAATAATGTAGCTTTGTGTAATTCAGAGGCACCATGGCTATTATGAAGGCTCTACATAGACATTAAAGCTCTATATAAACACTAGGGGAAGGAGTAAATCACTGGAAATGAGCACTAGAAGAGACAATGCTCGGGAAGAAAAGAAACCTTACAGTAGCTGATCCGTTCCTAGACTTCACTGCATCCTCAAAGGGAGAGATTAATGGTGGAAAGATATCTGATCTCCATAGGAGAAGACAGTACCAGTCTCCAAAAAGAAGAGATCAAAGGATGAGGAAGACTACGATATCTCTGAGTGGATTAATCCTCCATGGCAGTTAGGCAAATGCAATAGGAGAAATGTGTTTGCCTTACACAAGGATTCCTTTCACATTTCTCTACCTCAGAGCAAAAGCAAGAGCAGAGGCAGCTGGAGAGCAGAGCTGGTGACTTTTGACCCCGTGAGGTTGTGACTAGTGGCTGTTGAGGAGAGAGAGAGAAATTAAAAAGCTATTGCCTTGAGTAATAATCCCAGTTCAGGCACCTAGCATTACCCTTCAGTTAATTCTCTTTTTCATCCCGTTGCTTGGAGGTAGGGACAGCATCTCAACAACTGAAAAAAAAAAATTGACTTTGCCTGCTAGCACGACTGAACCAGCTACCTCCACTGTAGAGCATTAGCTTCCCTGTGCTGGCAAAGCAAACACTGTCTTCACCTTCAAGTTGTTCCATGTAAGAAATGCCACTGAAAAATCTGCAGGTAAAACTGCATGTTAAATGTATAAACTGAGAGCATTGAAGTCTGGCTTTAGGTGTTCCTGTCCCCAGATTTCAAAGCTATTTGATCCAATTTCATTTGTAGCTCATTTTAAGTCAATGTTTGTCTTGGCATGGAAGCAGAATCTTGTTGTGACACGTGCCGCGAGTTTACACAGGGATGCCGATAAGTCCCAAATGCTTTGGATATGTCATAAAATCTAAAGTAATTCCAGCAGAAATATGCTGGTAAATTATAATTATGCATCCTAGATTCATTAGGTTCTCCCATGTCAGTTGGTGGTAGTAGCATCAGGCTATGTCTGCAATAATATTATGAAGCGTAAAAATAAGAATATTTTGGCATAGGTGACTTGTGCAGGAAATATTTTTACTTTCTTTTCCTGTTCTCAAAATGCTTAATGCCTTTTTTTTTTTAAATGTAACAGTTTGAATGTGAAAATACAGAGCTCTGGTCTCAGAAGAGTCTTTAATAAACAAAATAGAGATAAGGTACATGTGTTCAAAAAGAAGCAGCTGCTGACTCTACTGTAGAAAAGGGCATTTTGCCACTGAGTTTGATGAAGCCAGGGTTTTAGCCAAGGATACTCAGGAAAAGGTTAAACTCCTGGAGTGTTTAAAGTCTTTGGGTGACGCTGGGTCCAGAATAACACAGTAGGTGGTCAAAGCAAGCACATGAAATATAGCAACATCCAGAAGAACGTTTCTCAGCTGGACATACCGGTTGTGTGTTCATGCACTCAAGGAGGTTGATGGAGCTAGGGTCCGCCTGGGGGACAGGGCGCTGAGGTTTTCCCTGGATTAGAAAGTAAGCGGAGACGGGCATGTGGGTGTGTGCGTTGCGTGTGTGCCCCTTCCGAAATGACACGCTTCACCAACAGCTGGAGTGCTCACAAAACTAACCCCACTGTAGCTCCTTGAGAGAAAATGGCATGTGCTGATGGAGTGTGGCTCCCCGAAAAGTCTCATCTTCCTGCCAACTCCGTTCCACCCCTTTCTATCATCAGAGAGGAAACGATAACCACGGTGGTGAAGAACCCGAGACAAAGGGGAAGGGTTTCTCCTGCACGTTCTTCGTCAGGTCACTCGCCTTCCCGCTCCCCACGAACAGAACTACCTCCAGAGCCAGTTTACGTGTCAAAGATCAGGCAGCCTTTCCACAGGCATGAGCAGGAGGCAGCGTCCAAGTCCGCTGTTCCCATGCTTTTTGTCACAGAGCCAGAAGACAGGCAAGGAGCAGCAGCCAGAAGTGTCATCACAGAGGCCAGCGTGGAAGAGAAGAAGCCCAAATGGGTTGAAGTGGAAGAAATAATTGAATTCAAGGTGAAAAAATCACCAAAACCTACAGGGAAAAGAGGCTCTTCTCCAGTAAAACAAGAAAAAGATGACTCAGGGGTCTTAACATTCACTTTTCCCAGCCCAAGGCCCAGGCGTTCCCCAGAAGATGATCCAAACACAAACAACTCCAACAATAAATTGGTGGAACAACCAAAATCTTTGCCTAACGACAGTCTCTCTGAAGCCAATATCCAGCCCCTGGTGTATACAACCGAGCAGGAAGGACCTCAAGTCAGCAGTGAAGACAGAAACTCCCCATGTGGGTCTGAACAACTGGGAAATAATCCATTTATGGATTATGGAACCGAAGGAAAGAGCTTCCCACAGGAAACAAGTGCTCGCTATGGGCCAGACGTCAATTCCCCGCTGCTTGCCTGTGGGGGAGAGCCTTCGGTCTTCAGTTTTGAGACCGTTGCTGCAGATCAGCACGAATTTGGATTCTCACCAGCAAGCCCAGAGGTTAAGGAAGAGGAAGATGAATTGGATGTATGTTGGCCTGTTGAAGAGGGGGTATCCGAAGCGATGGAAGACGTCCTTCCAGAAGAGGATAATGTCATTATAGTCGACGAACCAGAGGAACTACAGACAGACGACATTAGCACTCGGGACCGCAAAATCTTAACCCACAATGGCAAAGTATTAACGTTGGAGGATCTCGAAGATTACGTTCCTGAAGAAGGTGAGACGTACAGGTGTGAAGATCAGAAGCACACAGCAGAGAAACCCTGTGAGATCTCCGTGCTTCAGGCGGAGATTAACGAGCCGACGATCGGGAAGCCAGTGCTGCTGAATCTGGTGAGACCTGTGGTGCCCAGTCCCAGGCAAACCTTTTTCAGCCAGTTTGAGGAGCACGTTCCTGGGGGGGTGTTCATGTCAGCATCTAGAGTAACTGGTGTGCAGTCTGTGGGGCCCTCAAACATCTCTTTCCACGTGAGCGATACCTGCGTGGCGATGACCCCTGGAGTGCACGCAGCAACAGCAGCAGCTTCTCCTGGTCCCTCTATCACAGTGAAACCCTCCTTCTGCACCGAAGTCCAGCTCTCTGCAGACAACGGACAATCAAGCTTTAAAACTGAGGTTTCCACGAGAACCCTCAGCTATGGGACTGTTGGTGAGCCTGTCACCTTGCACATCAGCACAGAAGACCTTTCCCAAAGCTGAGCAGACACGAGCATAGTTTTCAACAGAAAAGAAAACAGCATTTTAGGACAAAAAAAACAAAACAAAACAACCTAATCAAAACTGTTGTAGGTGAGGGGAATTTGTGGCGATCACAAGGTAACGTGTACAAGGGAATAACTTTGAGGAAAATATATTTAAATATGGTATGTCAAGCTTTTCCAGTCTTAAAGGGAACATGTCCACCAGAACAGTTTGTAATTGTAAAGAGCTTTGATCAAGGTGAACATATATCATTCCGTAGTGGAGCAGTGACGGCAGGTTTAGGAAAAGCCTAATTCTCCTGCCTATGACAGAAATATAAACAAATAAGTGTGGTTTTGTCTGTGAACCTAAAAAGTATTTCAAGTACCAATTTGTCCATCATGACGTGGCAAGAAGGTGAAAGTAGCCGAGCTTTTCAGCACTCTTCAGCAGGCCAGGATAGGAGGACTCTTTCCAGCTAACATGATCTCCTGTCACTGCGTGTGCCCAGAGGTCAAGAAGCTTCACACTGCTTGGACTCTGCTGTACGCTTTTGACACCAATTGGCTCCATCAAAATTTCTTCGTGAACCTTTCAACATGCACAGTCTGGTTATATTATTCAACACTTCTGCCACAGAATGAAACATATAAAAAAAAGATTGTATTCCCTAGGGATGCTCAGACCTTTTGGTTGAAATTCTACTTTGACTAAAGTCAATGGTGAAAATCCCACTGACTTGAGGAAGCAAAGATTTCATTATTCTCTTCTGCTTTAACTTAAAAAAAGACCTTTTTAAAATACTGTTTTCAAATCCACTCCCTAGATGTCTAAAGGCGTAGGTTTCATTATTCTGCCTTTTAGTGTAGTGGATTTATAAGCCATATCTTTTAAATACAGGTTTGATTAATGCACACCAAAAGATTAAAGTGTTGCACAAAAAGACTTCTGCGTCTATAATCAAACGCTAATACATACAAAGAGCCATAAATATGATCTTTGTCGATAAATATTACTGGAAGAATATTTTGCCTCCTGCACACGCCGGTGCTGAAATATTAATGTGAATAGATTGATGGATAATGTCTCCTGTATGTTCTAAGAGGACAGCATTGAGCTACAACAAAGTATCAGGAGCAGTAAAAGATAAGATATCTTTACCATAAATACCTGGTTGATAAATATATCTGTTAAAAATACATAGGGTCGCTTGGAAGCACTGGCAGTTACAATTGCATCGTATTACTGTAACCGTGTATGTTGAGCTGTCTTGAAGAGGTACTTTCTTCTGCTGAGTTTCTCTGGAGCTTTGCAGCTCAGTGGAAAGGGAAGGCTAAGATGCATTGATCGTGGCCCATTCCTGTTGGCTTCACGAGAAACGGATGATGCTCAGGCCCTCAATAAATTGCTCGGCCCTGGAAAGCAATGAGCAAACAACCCAAATATCAGTCCTGGATGAAGTCAACTGGAGTTTGCTATTGATCTCAGTAGGACCAAGCACTGGCCCTCCCTGTCTTACAGAGATGTGGGGTAAAAAGCCCCAACACCTTTTTCCCAGCTGAGTTGTTTACCACTGTCACAACCAGAACTGTTTTTATTTAGATGGTGCAGGGAAACCAGAAATGCTCAGACGCGGCTGAGTTTCTAACTAGCACAAAGAAAGAAGATCGAGTGAGTTTTTTGCCTTAGAAATGTCGATGTGTGATGTTGCCTCGGTGTTTCCCAGCTGGGTAAATTGTGAAGCGGGGCAACACTCCTGCTAACAGGGACTGAATCCACAAAAGGTGCTTGTAGAGAAGAATACGTTATTATTTTCCTTCTAAGGGTGCACCTTGAGCATGTGCTAACTAAAACGAACATACTGAATTCACAGCCTTCAATTTCAACATCTAAACAGGGTGTTATGGGAAGTATCACCTACAATAAGATGCTTTTCCATTGATTTTATGCGGTGAAAGAAGTCAAACCTCTTTTATGTTACTTTCTCATTTTTTATAACATCTCCTTGGTTAATAGAGTTTGGTTTATGATTAAGCAAAATGTTGGATATATATTAACAATTTTAATATATTGCACTCTACGTTGGAAAGTAAAAGACACACAACAAAGAATCACTTCCAAATCTGAAAACATTTATTTTTTTATTTGGACTGACTCTGATCTCAATTATTCCAGTATCGATCTAGAATAATTCCACAAAAGGAAGTGGATTTGATTTGGATTTACAGAGATGCCTCTGAGAAAAGAAATTGCCCTATGGTAGTCTTCAAAAATATAATATCCATCAAAAAAGATGACAAGGATGCGCAAAGGAACATGGAGGTTTCCTCCTGTTATGATTGATGCTCAGGTGTTTCCGAAAAAGATGAAAGGCTGTGGTTCAGATGATCATAGAAGAACTAGGTACGCTTTGAATCATTAGCCCAAATCAATTACGATCTGTTTACATTTTCTTTTGACATTTAAGCAAAAGAGAATAAATCTAAAGGAAATGTTAAAATCCTATGCAGGACTTTGTTCAAACAGTAAAAGGTCTGTGAAAAGTTCATTACGTACACTTTCGGAATTTAAAAACTATGCTTGTAAGTGATTAAACTATGTAGATAACTAATGAGATGTGTGGGGGTTTATTTCTTTTAGATGAAAACATGCAGCTGTATTGAAAATTTTAATACAAAGACTGTTTTACTAAACTTCCTGCAGGTAAATGGGTATTAATAAAGTGGAAACTTCAGTTTGCTTGAGATACAAAAAGAAAAAAAACCACATAAAAAATGAAAAAAATTAAATGAAAGATATGCTGTTAGATGCTGAGTTTATATCAATAAATGTCTTGCATCAGCTGTCACTGAAGTCCCTGAGTTTCTGTCGTCTTCTCTGTTCATGGCACTCAGAATTCCTTCAGCTCATCCGCTTTTCCTGTCGATTTCAGCAGGAGTTCAGTTGCAACCCAAGAACATGGCTCTATCTCAGCTCCTTATGGACAGTTTCAGAAGAATTCAAGGGAAAGAACCTGATTTCAGGGAAACTTCCCATCCAGATTAAGGAGTCAATAATTTTGAACGATGCTTGTCTTCTTGGGTCCTTCAAAATACATGTAGTTCTTCCGTTCCTGCTTATTGGCTGAAGGACGCGTGAGGTGAAAATGTTCACAATGGAGATTTTAGAATTGGGAAATGAGCTGTTTAAGTTTGATGTGCCTCAGCTAATATTGAAGTTCCTCACGGTGTGCAACATCCCTAAACAGGATGGAAACAGGAAGGAAAGTGGTGGTGTTAAACTGGGGCTTTGAGCAATGTGATGCAGTCCAAGTTGTCCCTGCCCATGGCAGCGGGTTGGAACTGGGTGATCTTTAAGGTCCCTCCCAACGCAAAATATTCTGTGATTATCTATAACCTGTATATTAATGTATATATAAACTGTGAATATAATTTCTTACTGAGAGATATTAAGGGTGTTTGGTGCCTTTCCAGACAGTGCAGTAGCTGGCAGCTGCCCAGCTCGCAGGACAGCACTAGTCGGTGGCAATCGCAAGAGGAACAACAGGGAGTCAAAATATTTATCTAGGGAAGTATTTAAAAATCTTCCATGCAGCTCAGTGCTGCCCCCACTCTTGAGCATTTTGGGATACAATGTGAGCAAAACTCACTTGTTGACCAACAATCCCAGAACTAAATATTTCATAGCTGTGCTTATGGGGAGGACATGAAATCAAAAATCAAGTGAGATGT
The DNA here is from genome assembly GCA_013389865.1 of Piaya cayana. NCBI lineage: Eukaryota > Metazoa > Chordata > Aves > Cuculiformes > Coccyzidae > Piaya > Piaya cayana. Next base: position 34,153 of record WAAB01021342.1, read on the forward strand.
CTTGAAAAGGGGCTGATCCAAAAGTAGCCCTCAACTTTTACCTCCTAAATGCTATCATGGGAATTTGCTTTCTTAAGGCTAGGAAAGGAGCAGCATCAAACCAGCTACAGGACATGCTCCTGTGTCAATGTCATTGACAAGTCAGAGCTGTTTATGTGCAAGTGCTTTTATTTTTTCTTGAACCACTTGGTGGTTCTAGTTGGCACTCTGGCTTGGCAAGCAAGAACAGGAGGAATTGTCTCAATCTGACATGCGTTTTGTCTGTCTGTGCAATTTCTTGGGGGTTTCCCTACATATTGTCTGTCCCTCCGTTGTGCTGCTTCAAGATTTGTGGAATGTGTATTGGGCAGGAGAATGGATGAGATGAGCTCCTGAGGTCCCATCCTAGCCTAGCATCTACCAGTGCTGACTGGGAATGACACCATGGTATTTTACTCCTGGGTGGCTGTTCTGCAAAGATATATGCTTGAAAACCTATTTTTATGCATGGAAAACTTTTGTCTTCTCTCTGGCTTCAAGACAATGAGTTTCTTGAGGCAGGAGTTATGGCTTCCTCCTCTCTGAGAGGAGACCTCATTGCTCTCTCCAACTACCTGAAAGGAGGTTGTAGAGAGGAGGGAGCTGGGCTCTTCTCCCAAGTGACAGGGGACAGGACAAGAGGCAATGGCCTCAAGTTCCGCCAGGGGAGATTTAGGCTGGACATTAGGAAAATGTTTTTCACAGAAAGGGTGATTGGGCACTGGAACAGGCTACCCAGGGAGGTGGTTCATTCAACCTTCCCTGGAGGGGTTTAAGGGACGGGTGGACAAGGTCCTGTGGGACATGGTTTAGTGTTTGATAGGAATGGTTGGACTCAATGATCTGATGGGTCTCTTCCAACCTGGTGATTCTATGATTCTATGATTGTATAATGCTTCCCGATACAAAACTTCTGTGTGTTACTCTACAGACCAGGTGATCTTGCTTCCACAGTATCTTGCAGAAGATTAAAAATCTCAGGTACCTTCTACTGCAAAGCCCAGCAAAAATATTCAGATATGGTGAGGTAGGACATGTACGTTACTCTGCAAGGAGTAGCTTTTCTTCCACTGTCTCTTACTGCAGAGCAGTCCCCTTTTCTTTACCCTGCCCTTCTCCAGAGTTACCGACAAGGCTGGTATCTGCTCACTCCTTCTCCTTCCCTTCATTTCGTGTGTCCCTATAAAAGTTTTTTGTGACATACCAGCCAACATAGTGTTGAGTTGGGAGATGGAGCCTTTATTCTGCTGTTTGGGGAGAGTCTGTGTGTGTGTGTGTGTGCGCGCGTGCGCGCAGTGTCCTCAGTCTGGTGAGATACCTCTTTCCAAAGCATGGTGTGAAAACTTTCCTATTTTAAATCTTAGATACACTCCCTTCTCTCTGGGTTAAACATTTCTCCATCAGCTCTAGGAGGAGAAAAGGACACAACTGCAAATATTTCCATGGGTTGGATAATATTGCTACTTTCTGTTAACCCTAAAGAGAGAAAAGCTGTTCTTCTTGTCTGTAGGAATGACTTCCTCACAGTCAGAGGTGGAGAATTCTGTCCAGGCCTCGCTTCAACGTGCTGATAAGGAAATCAAGACAGCTCTGAGGAAACTTGTGGACTCGGCGTCACTGCTGGTGACTCTCCCCCCAGCCATGAGAGGAGAAGCCAGTGGCCTTGGCTTTCCTGGGTCTGTTCCTTCAGGCCACTCCCAAGCGGCAGCTGGGCCCTCTGCGCTAGTTCATGAAGCGAGTACTCAAACCCAAACTGCTGGAGATCATGGTAGGTTTGGTATAATCTGGAAAATGTCCCAAGAAAGACAAAAATATTGAAAATGTCAACATTTTTCCCTTCTTTTTCTGTTTCACTGGGCTTTGAGCTGCTGCAGATTAAGAAGGGACATTCAGACCCAAAAAACCCCAATTGCTGTGAGTTTGGGTTAAGCTGGACACAAGTTTGGGGCAGATCTTTCTAGAAACAGGCAGCTGAAAACTGTCTGAAGTAGAGTTTGTTCCATTACCTGCCCAAAACAGAATGACAGGGGATATTTTCATCTTTTGACCCTGGACTTGCTTCAAGTTCTTTTTGGGGAGGCAGTGGAGTGGGATCCCTCCTTTACATTTATAGAAGTCATTTGGGTTTTGACTGCGTGGAGTGAGTAAGAGATGTTTCTTTTCATTTATTGTTTGCCATAAACAAGCTGGAAATGTGTTTAACAGCCCTGTATTGACTGCTGGAGACTTTCTAGGATGTTGGACACATCAAGTTCCCCTTCATTTCACTGGCTCTGGAGCCTTGATAGACTCCCTAATGGTTTCAATGTGATTAAAACCAATGATGTGTGTGACTGTGTCTTGCCAGGAGAACAAGTCTTTTGTCTTTGCATGTTTCTAAAAAAGAAAAGAAACCAACTATGATTAAGCAGCAACCTTTCTTTTCTGCCTTCTGCTTCTTCTGTAACAACTTGTCTAAGCTGCCTCCATGTCAAGTCAGACTAACCTTCCTCTACTAGTGTCAGCTTATAAGGGCTACATCAAGTAGCCTTAAGCTTTCAAACTACAGATGATGTTTAAAAAATATATATATTATTGTATAAAAATTAACAAGTATGCAAGCGTTTCATGAAATCAGACCCAAAATAATGGCATAAAAAAAAATGACAAGGCTTTAAAAGCTTTCTTCCTTTCTAGTAGGAAAGCATCTGTGAAAAAAAATCCTCTGGCAAAGAGTGATGACTTGAAAAATCATGAAATAAAATGTCGACTAGCAGATTATTTCCTTAGTCATAATTACAGGGATAAGAGAACAGTGAATTAGATGGTTTTTTTCAGTCGTTTCATCTGAGAAAACTAAACATGTTATTAATATGAAGAGTTACTTCAATAGGATGGAGACTTGACAACTGTCCCTATGTTCTCATGCTTTGAATAAAAAAAAAGTACAATAGTGCTGGCAGTAGGAAAGCACAATCCCACCAACCTGGAATCTCCGACCCTGCCAGCAATGCCTTGAATAACCATGTTTTCAATTCCAATACAGTTGTTTTATGTGATTTCTAGAAACTGCTGGGTTTTTTTTCCAAAACCAGCCAGCACCAAACATCCCCTAGAGTGCTCCCCAAAAAGACCCTTCCTACTAGGGAGAAAACGCCTCTTGATTTAATCTTTTCTTCTCAGATGAAAAAGAAGATAACGCACTTTATCCCGTGCAGTAACTCCAATGGGCAATAGCAAAGTCAACCAGATGCTTTTGGAAAAAAATGTAAAAACAGGTTTTGAAGATATATCTGATAAAATAATTGATAATAAAAGAACAACAATAGCTGAACCACTATTAAGTTGCATAATCTTTGTATTTTAGTGTTCCTCTGAACCTGAGATGCCAAACGTTATTCTGATGAACTTAAGACTTGTACAAAGAACTTCTCAAAGAACCCAGTGAAAAGCTACCAATGCTGACACTATCACCAGGTCCTTCAGATTAGCATATCTCCGTATTATCTCCACATTAGTTGTACCCTCCGCCAAGGCCAGCCTGGGCCACCAGTTTATACTGATTTAAGTTTGCTCATTCCACTGGTACAGTCTGTGATTGCACCAGTGATCCAAGAGTTGTCACCATGCAAAGTTTAACTGAAACATCCATGTGTCTGAAGGTAACGCTGGGCATCCCTGGGTGTATTTAAAAGATGTGCATACGTAGTCCTTCAGGACATGTTTTAGTGGTGGACCTGGCAGTGTTAGGTAAACAGTTGGACTTGATGGTCTTAAGGGTCTTTTCCAACCCAAATGATTCTATGGTTTCATCACAGTAATAGTCCCTACTGACTGTCTTTCTTATTTGTGTCTCTGTGTGTTTCCTTACAGGAAAGTTAGTTTAGCCCAGTCAGCCATGTGTCACCATTCAATCTCTGATGTTATACAAGCCCTTTGCTTCATGTGGTCTTCTAAAAAAGACCAAAGTCTTCTCGTAGCTTCAGCTGAGGTCAGATGGACTCAGTTCTGATACAAGGCAGACTAGAGATGGCTCCAAAGGTGTGCTCTGGCTTTCAGGTGTTCTGTCATAGCTGACATGTCTAACTTACCCTATTTCTGCTGCTAGGCAAAGCACAAAAGCAGATTCTAGCTGAAGAACCAAGCGGACTAAAGCCTGGCCCTTCCCATGAGGAGACAGCAGCTGGAGAAGAAAGCACTCAGGAACGCACTGTCCCTATTACCAGGTAACAGATTTCTGAATGTTACAGACTGTTGCAAGACAAGCAATTCCTCTATGATGAAGGATGGAGGTGGGGACTTGAATTAATTATTGTTACTGTTTTTAGAATGCTGGTCACATGTGCATTCTGCAAGAAGTATAGAAAAGGCTGGAAGAAAATTAATTCTCCCAAAACAAAATTCTTCTTGTATTAACTTTAAGTAAATAATTATTGGTCTTGTGGTTAAACACACAGAACAACAGCAGGGCATGATCCTGTATTTCTGTAGTTGTATGTGACTGTGGAATGATCTTTTCTTTTGGGCTTCATGAAAGACCATCTCCAGCCATGGGAGCAGGAGACTGGTACAGAAGAGAAGGAGACGTGCTCTGGGATGTACACAGCGAAGTTTATATTGAGACTACGGAAAGAAGATGTGTGTACAAGACTGAGGAGAAGACCCCAACAAGTAAGCAAGAATCTTATTTCCCTTTCCTGCATCCCATGATTGCCATTACATTTTCTTTTGGTTATAGCTCTTCACGATTTTTTTATCAAATACTTCCATTTGGGGGGGCAGTAACTTTTTATTAAGCAAAAAATAACAGATAAATGTGAAGATATGAAGCCTAAAAGTAATGCCAGTATAAAGAAACTCAAATATATCACTATATCTTTTGATCTGATACTGAAGTAATGTCATATTCTAAATAGCAAGCCCTGTAAATCCCATTTGAGTAACTCAACCTACATCAGCACATCACGAGCAAAGTTACGGTATCATGCATGCTGCAAACCCTTGTGTCTCACCAGGTCCTCCCTATATGCAAGTGACAATAGAGGATGTGCAGGTGAATTCTGGGGAGCAAGCGAAATTTCAAGCCGTCATTGAAGGAACGCCTCAGCCTACTGTTCTGTGGTTTAAGGTAAGCACAAGCATTTCTCTGGATAAGAATAAGGACTACAGAAAAGACTGTAGAGCAGCATTTCTCTGCCAAGTTTCTTTTGTTATTTCATCCCACATCTTTCACATTGATGCTGCGTCATATCTATAGACTTTGTAGAATGACCTGCAGTGGCTACAGACTGGTTAGCTCCCACCTAAACTACAACATACACACAACTTTTGTTCTTGTTATTCTTTCTTGGGAAATGCAAGGTTGAGCTACAAATAAACTAACTCTGAAAAACAAGCAAAAATGCAAAGAATCCTCTCCCATGCACACTCACGCATGCACTTGAACACATTGAAAATAACAAGAACAAGGCAAGAATATATGATACAACCTGTTAATACTCTTGCCATCTTTGACATTCTCAGCTCGGGGTTATTGCAAGGTAGGTGATCTTTTATCTATTTACTAACTGACAGTGAAGATCTACATGCACTTGTCTCCTCTCTTGCATCCATGCAAACTTCTTACGTGGGTGCCCTTGGTCAAAGGGTTCAACCCACCTCCTTTTGGCTCCTCTACATATTCACCCCTAGCTTCATGTGTTGGCTCTTATATCTTCTACAAGGAAAAGTTAATCCCTGCCCATGCACTAGGCTAGTCATAATTTTGTACAGCTCTATCTTATCATCTTGTTGGAACCTCCCTTCCACGCTGTAGAGCCCCGACTTGCTCTGTCAACCCTCATCTGGAAGCTGTTACAGAAAGAACATTTCAGTGACAGTACCACATCCCACACAAATTAAAGATTTATAGGATGATGCTCTCTGCCTTATTTGTCATTTCTTCCCTAATGATTTCCAACATCTGGTACTTTTGACTGCTACCAAGCCCTGGGCTGGTGCTGCCGTGATGTGATTTACTGTAACTCAAAGTTTTGCTCCACTGTAATAAGGAACAGCTCAGAGACTGGCATTTCATGTAAGGGAATAGGGTTGCATCACTATATTTATTTTATCATATACATTTATCTGGTATTTTACTACACTGTGAGGCCATCTGTTAAGGTCCTTCTGCAGGTCTTCATAATCTACGCCCTGTGTCACACATACTCCCTCCTGTACCCCTCTTTTCATAGTAGTTACAAATATATTAGGCAGCAAAAGTGCCAGGACAAGGTGAATGCAAAGTATGTGATCCTCATGCTCCCTGGGCTGGCAGCGTAGGGATAGTGCATGGGAAGATCTGAGAAATCGTAGAATCATAGAACAGTTTGGGTTGGAAGGCACCTGGGGGATCATCTAGACCCACCCCCTCTGGCACAGGCAGGGGCTTGTCCCACCTGGGTCAGGGTACTCAAAGCCCCATCCAACCTGGCCTTGGACACCTCCAGGGATGGGACATCCACAGCTTCCCTGGGCAACATCCTCCAGTGTCCCACCACTCTCATAGTGAAGAAATTTCTCCTTATATCTAGACTAAATCTGTCCCTCTCCAGTTTATAATCATTGCCACTAGTCCTATCACGTAAAAACCACATCGCCCTGATATTCTCTCCCAAGCCTGTATTTAAAACAAATGGGTTGTGAAACAAAAATTCTATTGAGTAATGTGAAAACAAAGAAAGAGTTAGCCATGGGGTAGTTCTTCAGCTAGGATTTTGATACTGATATTAAATAGCCTAAAAGTTCTATGTTGTAGCTTTGCTCCTGTATGTCATTTTTTGAAGGGAAGCAACTCTGTTTTCATCTTGATTTTCCCAGAGTCAAAACGTCATTTCATTCTTTCAGGGCACCTCACTGCTGGCAGACAGTGACAGAATCCATCAAGGGAAGCAGGGAACAACCTACTTCTTAGTCGTGGACGATGCTGTCTTGGAAGACGGTGGCGTTTATACCTGTGTTGCCAAAAATACCGGAGGGGAAGTGTTGTGCAAAGCAGAGCTGATTGTGCATGAAGGTAATGCCGTTCTTTCAGCTGCCTCCATAGCCATGTCAATGTGTACTCTATCGCAGTCGTCTTCTGGTATCCCTTTGGCCTCTGCTTTGTATTCCTGTGTAGCATTTTTGTATTATCAATATGGCAAGATCCAGTATAAGGGCAAGTGATCTGATCACCTGCATATATATAAATGAGAGATTTCTTTTCCTCTGGTTCAGTCCACATCATGAACTGGTATAATGGGCCACAGAACTAAGTGAGGCCATGTCTCTGGTGGTGTTCTGCTCTTCAGCCTGGTTTTTCATGGAATTATAGAATAGAATCACCAGGTTGGAAAAGACCCACTGGATCATTGAGTCCAACCATTTCTATCAAGCACTAAACCATGTCCCTCAACACCTCGTCCACCTGTGTTTAAATCACCTCCAGGGAAGGTGACTCAACCCTCACCCTGGGCAGCCTGTTCCAGTGCCCAATCACCCTTTCTGTGAAAATTTTTTTCCTAATGTCCAGCCTGAACGTCCTCTGATGGAGCTTGAGGCCATTCCCTCTTGTCCTGTC
>WAAB01021342.1:41784-54877 GCA_013389865.1 Piaya cayana
GCAGCAAAGAAAGTGGCAACCAGGAGAAAGCTCCATTCTCTTTATGAGGTTAAGCAGGAGATTGGAAGGTAAATGAAGTTTTGGCCTTATATTTTGACTAATGGAGAATACCTAATTGCCTGTCTGAGTTGTTGAGCATGCGTAACCAGAGGTAGAGCACTGGAGAAGTCTGAAAAGTTGCAAATACTGGCAAAGGTGGTAGGTCGCCCCATCACAGGTTTGCTGGAAACACTTCATGAAGGTTTCTAACAGAGGGTGGGAGGGTCCATATAGGCCATATGTCCAGGTAGCTCCAACCTTTTTCAAGCAGGATAGGTGCCCAGGTATGGCTCCTAAGCAACTTTAGCACCACAGGTCTATAGTGATGTATGGTACAAGCTCTGTGTCCATCTAAGCAATCCAAGAGCATCAACTTTTGCATCACCTGAACCAGCTTTTCCCTAAATTCTCTTTAAACTTGCTTGGTTTTGGAGACAGCCAGGAGAGGGCAATAGCAGCTCACACACAGGAAGGTCGGTAAGTTTGAGAATTCAAGCCCTGAGCAGCAGGGAGCTGTCAAAGGCTGGGACATGGAAAGGTTTACAGAGAGGCCTTTGAACCGAGTCTGAGCAGAGCTTGTCCTTTCATTCCGCACAGGGGCTGCTTCAGCTTTGTGAAACGAGTTGTACATAAAGGGAACGGAGTGTCTTGTGCTGCCAAGTTCATACCTCTGCGAAGCAAAACGAAGGCTCGAGCGCATCAAGAGAGGGATATTCTTGCCTCTCTGTCCCATGACAGAATCACCAGGCTCCTGGATCAGTTTGAAACACGGAAAACATTGATTTTGATTCTGGAGTTGTATCCTTTCCTGTGCTGCTTCTACAAGGAGCTTGGGAAGTTTGTTTATTAAATAACTAAGTAATAAACCATTTCAAGGTTTTGCCTGAGATAAAAGAACAGACAATCTTCCTCTGCAGTGCAGGATGGCTTAGATATGTGAGCTCATCCCTCATAAGTTTCTGCTGCTTTAGAGAAAACCATGGTTCTTACATACACAAACGTGAACGAGTTAAACACCAAATCACAGAAAAAGGCAGCAGAGCTCAAAAGTCCATAATCAATGGGTAGTGTAGGGAACACAAGTTTAGAGCAGCCCAGTTCTATTACACTTCTGCAAGAAGGACACTTCTGCAATAGAGATTTTAATGAATTACGCACACATCCCATTGCCTGAGATAGAGGTGGGTACAAAGTAAAAATAAATATTTAGCTGTAACAGTGTTTTCCCTTAATGCCATTGTCAGATGCTCCAGCGAAGAGCTCCTTGACAGGTTATTCAAGAAGAGTGTGGTCACTGAAGCAGAGGTAACCTCTCTTTCTTATTTTAAAGTCCAGTATTGGTGGGTACTACCAAGCTTCCAGATGCATTTTCCTTTTTCAAAATGAAGAATATCTTTGAACCAGTGATAATCTTTTAAAACAGAATCAACCTTTAAGGCATTTTCCCCATCAGTTTTCATTACTAAGTTGAGTTTCTGCAGGGAATAACTAGAAACAGCCAATGATTTTTACCAGGAGCATTTCATTCAGCCTAATAAAGATGATATTTGCTCTGTTATCATCATTTCTTTGCTATCTGATATCTTTGCTATCACCTGGATCTCCTATATTTCCACTGGTTTAATAACGCTCTATTCCCTCACAGCTATACTTCTATCCACTCTCATTCACTCTCCAAACTGAGGGCTGAAATTACAGTTTCTAAGGGATTTTTTGAGGTCCTGTGTGCTCAACATTCAAAATATTTCATATCTCTCATCTAGCAGCCAGATGTCTCATATTCATTGGTAAAAATGATTTTTCTTAGAAATATTCGGTGGGAACTACCACAGAATCATAGAAGTTTGTCTTTCAACACGGTTTTAAAATGTATTTGTGTTTTAAATGCTTTTACCTGACTTACAACAAGGCAGAGATGACTTTGAATTAGAAAAGTCAGAAAGTTCATAAGGTTCATCAAAATTGAGGCCTTCTGTACCTCTTGTTTCATGTTTGTACAGTAGATTTTTTAAAGTAAGGCCTTTTTCACATATAAAAGGCTCCATCAGGGCAATATGGTCACACGCGAGGCCCAGCTTCATTCCACAGGGTTTGGTTCGCCTCTCAGCTGAAGCTGTAAGGCCAATACCAGAAGTTCTTTTTAATTTTAGAAGTATTTCTAGTTCAATCTCTCTGCCACTGATACACTAAAAATGGTGGTGGAATCAGGGATCCTCTTATTTAATATCAATGTCCAATAATTTATTTATTTTTTAGGTCAAATTGTATATCAAGCAAATTTTGGAAGGAATCAAGTATCTTCATGACAACAATGTGCTTCATTTGGACATTAAGGTAATGTACAGAGGCAGGTCTAGTTTATCATGGCCTCTTATCAGGGGATTTGAGTTATTCTTACTTACAACTGAAAATATTGCCTGCTTTCAATAAAAGTTTTTCCCTTTTATTTAATTTCCTTTCCCAGCCACTGAATATCCTCATGGTTTATCCTGAAAGGGAAGACCTTAAGCTTTGCGACTTTGGATTTGCTCAGAAGATCACACCCTATGAACCTCAGTTCAGCAAATATGGGTCTCCAGAATTTGTTGCCCCAGAAATCGTGTCTCAGTCACCAGTGTCAAAAGCAACCGATATCTGGTAACCTGTCGTCTTTCTAAATAAATTCTGCCCTAGATGGCCTGAATTTCCATTTATTGTTAATAGGTAAAGGGAGCAATGATAAAACCAAAGGAAACTGAAGGTGAACATTGAGAATCCAAAACCCATCAGGGTTCTTTAAGGCTCCTTCTGTCTATTTTGTTCAACCACAATTGAACTCTGACAGTTAATTAATGCAAAGGACCATCTTAGGGAGGATGATCTGTGTTAGAGGTAGCAACAAAGGAGGATGAACCTAAGGGTCTTTCTAGAAAAGGCAAACAAGTTAAAAAAAAAAGTATATGGAGTCTTCTCCTCTATCTGTGTTTTTAAAAGGAAGGTTACATAGAATCACAGAATAGTTTGGGTTGGAAGGGAGCCTAGAGATCATCCAGTTCCCACCCCCCCTTCCTACTTGAGAACATGTTTTTTACATGCTGAAGGGAAAAAAAAATAGAAGGGTGAAAACAACAGCTTTTGGGATTTACTTTCCTTGGAAAGGTGAGAAGGTTACTGAATCCGGTTGTCTAGTGGCAGGAAGAGGGGCTGTGTGCTTGAAAAGGGTGGAGAAACAGTAATAAACACCTGACGTGTGTTCCCTCTCTCCTCAGGGCTGTTGGAGTTATCACGTATTTAAGGTAAATAAATCTTCTTGGAAAGACTCATTTAATGTCCCTTTGCAGCCCTCTTGTACCTTCGAGTAAAGGATCTGAGTGACCCACTGATTCCTCCTATAACGAGGGAAATTCCTTTTATGGTTTTCTCCTTTACTCACTCTCTCCTGACTGCCCGGGGCTCTGATCATGGTCTCTGCTTGAAGACCTGACACCTGCTCCCTGTGCACGTAGTGACGAGGGTGGTGGCTGAGGTTCAGTCTTCCCCAGCCTGTTTTAGCCAACATCCCACTGTAGCTGTGCAAAATCAAACCATTAATTCCTGATCTGTGAATCAGAGATAAATAATTCTGTAAAGTTCCATGTAATGTTGGAGTGAAAGATGCTCTGTTAGTGGACATGCTGGTCACAAGTATTGCAAGTCTCAGCCATGAGTCCCTCAAAGCCCTAGTAAGCATTTCTGCTTCTGTCACTTGAACAGTAAATAGAAGCCTAACGTCTGTCTTGTCTTATTTTACTGTTTTCAATAAATTAGCTTAACGTGCAAGTCTCCATTTGCTGGGGAGAATGACAGAGGAACCCTTCTAAATATCCAGAAAGGGGAAATTTCATGGACCATTCCTGATTTCGTTCACTTGAGTGAAGATGCAAAGGACTTCGTAAAAGGGATCCTACAGCAGAACCCCAAGTGAGTGGAGCTTTGTGTTTCCTACAGCCAGTGTGGAACGATGTCAGTGTTCCAGCAGGCGGATCTCAGCTCATCAGAGCTGACATTGTTTGAAAAAGGAGAAAGCTGAGTGAGATGTGGTACATTATGCTCTAGTTCTTGTCTATTATACCTCATTCCTCAAAGCACAACCTGGCGATTTGAAAATTTAGCCTGTTTCTGGAGTGATGATGTCCTTAATCCCTGACTCCTCCCAGCAGATGAGTTTCTGAAATGATACAGGGAAGTATGAAGAGCAAGGAGTGGCATAGAGAGTCATAAGAGAAATAAATAATATAACCACATTCATTAAGCAATTTCAAGTGTAAAAGGCAGCTTGAAGGCATGTTTGAAGGCATTTGCTTTTAAATTTAATTTCTGTTCTTCCTGCCTGCTGCCAAAGCTATTTTAGCTCTGTCCACCTAGGGAACCAAAGCAACTCTCAGGGCTGCTCTTGATGGCCTTGAACAGGCTCCCTCCAGAGTGCCATGGGGTCTTCCTGAGGATCTGCGGGGAGTCTCAGACTGAAAAAGGAGGATTATTTCAGCTCAAGGGAAGGAAACCTTGCACTGAAGGCCTCTGCCTGTCCTTTTGGCTTCTCAGCTCTAAAACAGCAGCCTGAGAATCATAGAATCATAGAATCACCAGGTGGGAAGAGACCCATCGGATCATCGAGTCCAACCATTCCTATCAAACACTAAACCATGACCCTCAGCACCTCATCTACCTGTGCCTTAAACACCTCCAGAGAAGGTGAATCAACCACCTCCCTGGATGGAAGAACATACACAACAACGTATGCCTGCGTCCACGTGAAGCAGGCACCTTCAGGAAAATCTTGTAGTTGCTATTGCAACTCATTACTAAAATGGTGATTTTTTTCTCTTATCAGAGCCAGGCCTAGTGCTTTGGACTGTCTTTCTCACAAGTGGTTCATGGTAAGTTTGTCCTGGTTCTTTATTAGAGTCAGCAAAAATATTGACGTTGGAAGAAATCTTTGGAGGGGCAGCTTGTAAAGCCGTTTGATATTACTGGTGGCTCATCTTTCCTCTAGGTCTCCTACTTTCTGTCCTGCTGAGAAGCTCAGGTTCAGACCTCTAGAAAGGGGAGAAACATTGGTATCTACATGCCAAGATATTTTTCCTTTCAAAAGATAAATTACTACTGACATGAGCAAATACAACATGTCTGTATGGAGAGGAAATTGTAATTTTGCACAGCGAAGTTTCTATGTCTTAAATTGCTCAGGAGGAGAGCTAAAAGTTAACAACAACAACAAAAGGAAATGGATAACATGCAAGGAACAGGGCTGGTTTTCATTATTGAAAAAGCTGAAATTGTCTACAGTTTAGCCATAAGGTGATTGTAGCATTTGGTCTATTGTAACTCTCTTAAACTAAACAATTCTGGGAGGAGAATCCAAAAAGAGCCCCCAGCTTCTCAGGAAATGAAGTCAGGATTTTTTGACTAATGATTAATTTTCCTTTTATTCCATCTGGCAGCATAATCTCCCCCTCGACACAGCTCATTTCATTAATACCAAGCAGCTCAAATTCATTGTGGCTCGGAGCAAGTGGCAGGTGAGTTGGCCTTAATCTACGTTGGTTCTCTTTAGTTATGAATATATTTAATTACATTTGCATCTTTTAAAGGCTAGGGCAGCGGGCACGATAGAGATCTGATCTTGGCTATAAATGGATAATAAGCGCAGAAGGGAGTGGTCAGTGAACGTGTCAGAAATAAATTACCTGTGCTTTTGCTGCCTGGAAATCACCTGCTCTAATGCAGATGCCTTTAAGACATGTGGTTGTGTTGAAGTTAGGCAACCGCAGCTGCTTTTGCAGTTGGTACTGAGCAGCAGACAGGTTCCAAGAAGATTCCACTTTTCATAGAATCATACCATGGTTTTGGCTGGAGGGAGCCTTAAAGATCATCCAGTTCTAACGCCCCTGCCATGAGCAGGGACACCCCCCACTAGGTCAGGTTACTCAAAGCCTCATCCGACCTTGAACACCTCCAGGGATGAGGCATCTATGACTTCTCTGGGCAGCCTGTGCCAGTGCCTCACTACCCTCACAGAAAATAAAAATATCTAATACCTAATTTAAATCTCCTTTCTTTCAGCTTAAAACCATTATCCCTCATCTTATCCTTGCACTCCCTGATAAAGAGTCGCTCCCTATCTTTCCTTTAGGACCCTTCAGTTTTCTAAAACAATCAGTTTGATTGGCTTTGGAAGATGCCTGTTTCTCTCTGTTGGAAAGGCAGCTGCTCCACCTCAACTGAGATATCTCATATGGCAGAAGTTATAGCAGATGAATCCTACCTCCTACATTATAGCAGGTCTTCTCTTGGCCTGAGTCACTGCAGGCTGTACTGCAGTTGATGGATCTAAGCCCATTTACTCCAGCTAGGCTCCCATCTGAGTTGTTCCATTAAAAGCTGCCTTTCCATCTGCTTTGAGTGGCCAAGTTGTCTTTGAAAAATCCAAGCAAGGTCCTGCTTCCCTGTTCACAACAAGAAGTCTGTCTCCTGAAGTCAATTCACCTCTGTGAATGAGAGAAGAGGAAGACTTGGAGAGCAAATGAGACCTGGATTGATGATATGTATAAAAGGGTGGCAATGTGTTATTAAACTAGTATGTGTGGTATTTAAGAGTGCAGAATTTCTTTGTAGCTGCTTGCTTTACCATATTCCCACCATGNGGAGTGCAGAATTTCTTTGTTTTTAGCTTGTTTTAGCTGTTTGCTTTACCATATTCCCACCATGTTTCCATCTGACCGTGCTGTACTTTGGTTTGCTTTTCAGCGCTCTCTGATGTGCTATAAGTCCATACTTGTGATGCGCTCTATCCCAGAAATCCTGGAACGGACTCATGATAACACTTCCCTGGCCATCTCCCGACATCTCATTGAAGAGAGCACTTCGTCCAGTACCAGCGGCTCCTCTTCAGACAACGAGAACTCGCATTTCCCCAAGAAGAGGCACTTTGGCTCTACACCCGAACTGCATTTGTCCATATTTGATGCACCGAGTCACCAGGAGACTCCAAAACATCCAAGTGAAGAGAAACACTCCAAAATCTCAGTCCCTCCAGTAAAACCAATGAGGAGGAAATATGCTTCAACGAAAGCTGAGGTGGGGGACAAATCACCTACAGAAAGTAAAGAGTTCATGGCAAGTACCTTGACGGAGGAAAACAAAGGGCTCCAACCTAGGCTTCAAGATGAGAGAGCAGAGCAGTCCCAAAGAAGTGATGGTGCTGAGCCTCCATCAGCAAGGGCTTCCACAGAAAGCACAACACAGAAAGAAAAAACAGACATACTTTTATCCAGTAAGGATGGAATTGAAAAGGCTGGGGACGGGACAGAAAAGCCACCTGTCTGTGTTCCTAGACAGAGCGTCATTAAAAGCACTTTCTACAGCCAAGCAGCTGAGCTACCTGCAAGGGGTCCCTCCTCACCAGGCAGGGAGTTCAGAAGGCACTTGGATAGAGCCAGAAGGACTTTCCGGAAAGCTGGATATTCAAAGGTGCCCATCAGCGGTCTCCGGGAACCCCTTCTAGAGCAGTTTGAACTGGAAGAAGAAGAAGGAACGTCTGGCATTGGAGATGATCGCAGGGAAAGTCTGCTTGGTTCCTTGACCAAATCAGCTTCATTTGACACTGCAAGGAAACCACCACATCCAGCCATTGCCGGCGCGAGCCGGAGCCGTTCCCTGGATGACTACAGGTTGAGAGCTTCGAGATCAGTGAGGGAACAAGACATTCTGGAGGAAGACTGTGATGTATTGTCACAGGAAAGTTGTCCTGAAGGCAGTGACCACTGTGACATTTCTGCTGGGCCTGGCAAGGGATGTTCTGTAGATGCTTCAAAGCAAGAAGACGTCAGGAGAGCCAGCGGGGATTGTTCAGATCAGCCCTCTCCTTCCATACAATGTGAGGATAATGGGTGCCCGGCTGGCTTTGTGCAACAAGTAGAGAGACTTCCAGTGTCACCTCATAGAAGTGAGACTAGGAAACATTTACTGAAGAAATCAAAAGCTTATGTTGACGAGGAAGATGAAGAGTTGGAAGGCAAAAGCCCTGATCTAACTGCCCAGTGCTCAGGTGTCACTGCATCATCAACTGAAAAACATGAAAGCATGGAGCATAAATCCTCCCCTGTCAGTGCTTCTGACACTGGTTTTCAGGAGGGTGAGCAGTCCC
Organism: Piaya cayana; assembly: GCA_013389865.1. Classification (NCBI taxonomy): domain Eukaryota; kingdom Metazoa; phylum Chordata; class Aves; order Cuculiformes; family Coccyzidae; genus Piaya; species Piaya cayana. The sequence goes on from WAAB01021342.1 coordinate 49,988, forward strand.
TTTCAACTCTTGCAGAGTCAGAGACCACCTCCAAGTCAACCCCTGTGAGTAGTGGAGTCATGTATCCACCCCAAGAGTCTGCTCACAGTACAGACATCCATTCAGATCTAAAAGGGGGAAGCCTGCTTATCAAAAGGACAGCCCCAGTCCCACCTTGGAAAGATAAAAGGCAGAAACATTCGCATGAGAAGACCTCTGCTCATGGTTCTGCCAAATCTGATCTCACGGAGGATGAAAGCTCTGTTATTTTAGCAGGCCCACAAAGAGAAACTGATTCGCTTTCAGTATGTAAAGACAAAAATCAGGAAATCCCTGGTCAAAGTGTTCCAGCACCTACTGTCTTGGTGGGCAAACAGGCAGGTACCGTAACTGCTCTTCACACAGCTGATGAAGGTGTTTATCAGAAGCTGAAAACTTGTAAAGAGGCTACATCTTCTGTCCTGGAGGATGAAGGACTGGGTATTACAGGAATGACTCAGCCATCAACCCGTGATAGCAAAGGCCAAGCGCACAAGAGGGCTCCTGTTAAAGTAGACACGGCACCAGCCATCCTGAAGGGAGAGCATCTCATTGCTCCAGAAGTGCCACCACTGAAATCTATGCGAACTTTAGTCTCTGATGGAGCACAGCAGGCTGAAAGAGAACGGCCAGTTCATAGCAAGGAGAGGCTTGCTGCTCTGAGGAATGAAAGCTCAGCTGCCACAGAAGTTGTTCCCGGTTTGGACCTTGAGGGAGCTAAACCCCAGAAGGTTCCTGAAGGCAGCGGTGTGGTGCCTGCTGGTCTGAGGAGCAGACAACCAGCTAGAACTGTCTCCTCCCAAAATACTGGCCTCGCTTCGGTCTGTGAGAGTGAAAAGCAAGAACACCTGAAGGCATCGCTTAGCAGTGAGGTGAGATCTGTTGCGACACCAAGTGGAAGGCAAGCAGCTGGACAGACTGTGCCTGCTCCTTTCCCCAAGGCTGGACATCAGGTGTTTGAGCAGCACAGGGCCGACTATCTCAGTGGCAGAGTCTGTGCTGATCTAGAGGGTGGGCCGCCAGGTGCCTTAACTGCTTCAGAACCAGAAGCTGCTCCAGTTTCGGTCTATGAGCAAGAATATGATGAACATCCAAAGTTTTATGGTCAGGGTAGAGGCATTGCCTTAGAAAGTGGAAGCTACGATGCTGGAAAAACTGTCCCACCGTCACTTCACAAGGACCAAAGGCAGGAGGTCTCTCATCACAGGTCTTCGTTTTACAGCGATGAGGAGTCTGCCGTGCTGGAGGGTTTAGTGGATGAGATGGTTTCCCTCTCTGAAGAGATGAATGTTTGGGCAGAGTCAGTTTCTGGCGAAGAGGAACACAGAAAGCAAATCTCTTCTCCCACAGACACCTTCTTCTCTTCTGTTCGACGGGGAGAAATAGAAGAAGTCTCTGAGCTGGATGACTTTGCAGAACCTTATCTTGTTTTGAGTGAGGAGTCACTGGTAGTGGAAGGGCAGGGAGCACAGACAGTTCCTCATGAATGTGAAGATCTGGAAGATTTAGCATTTGAGAGCGCCGCTTCTAGCCAAGCGAGTGTTTCCTCAACAGACAGCATGGACACTGGGCAAAGACCCAGCCAAGTCCCAGTGAGCAAGAACACTGCTAAACACCCAGAAGTTTCCTTAGTGAAGATCAAAGACCTGTCAGATGAAACCCCCAGTCTTGGCAGTGGAACTCCAAAATTTGACATCTCAGAGGTGGAACCTGCCTATCTGAATTTCTCTGACTTGTACGACATTGTCTATTTTCCATTTGAATTTCTGAACTATAAGAAGCCTTCACCCAAACCACCTGCTAGGCGGTTTATACCTTTCGGTGAAAGGGCAAGGTCCCCTCCTGGGGGACATTGGCATAAGGATAAAAGATTGTGCATCAGAGAAGAGGCAGCAGACAAGAACAGGAAGAATCGTTTGGAAACGTCGGAGGATTCAAAGGCAACTAAATTATTAGCCATGGGGAAAGGGTCAGAGGGTCATAAGGCAATGTATGGCCTCCAAAAGGACGCAAGTGGTAAGCAGAAAAGCTCCTTCTACAACAAGACAGGACTCCTTAAGCCATATGCAAGGTCTCATTCAGTGGAGCAGTCAGTGGAGCTGAGTCTGAAGAAGAAAGTAAAAGCTTCAGTAGCCCATATTTCAAAAATCCTAAAGGGAAAGATATCTCCTGAGCCAGAGACAGAGGAAGGTAAATATTTTACTCTGATCCTTCATAGATCTGCTGCTATAACCTGGCTTTGCTAAATCTGCCTTTTGCTTTTTGCCCAGTGTTTCTGAGGCTGTGGGTAGACAGTCATTGCAAAACTGGCAGCTGCAGGTTATGAAATTAGCAATCTTCAGCCCCACCACTAGCTCTCTGCTACTGTCTCGCTTCAATGCGGAGTCAGACGGGTTTGCTGATATAAGTAGCTTAAATTCACCTGTTTGAGTTTGCACAAAAGTACATCAGGGCTGGGTGGTGCTTTCTTGCTGCGGTTTCTTCTGCAGTTAGCATCTGATCATGGCAAATCGTTAAAGCTAAAGTGACTGAGAGAAGTTGGTGATGTCACCCTGGCTACTTAAGTTTATGACACTGAACAACAGCCTCCATCCTTTCTTCTCTGCCACCTCTAGACATGCTCTATTCTTCCAGGACATCATTCTGTTTGTAGCACTGTCATAGCCTTCCCTGTTGACTGAAGGCTCATTAATAAGGAAGCCTGTGACTGATGAGCTATTTATGTGCAAACAGCAGAACTGTCTGCTGTAAATGGATGCCGCAGGGAGGAGGACGGCCTTGAATGACTTCTCATCCTTTCTTGAAACAGAGTTTGGTGAGCTGGGAGGAGAGGCAGTAGAAAAAGAAATGCTAACAGGGGCTGAAGGATCTCTGAAGAGGAAATCGGCACTCTCCTCATTCAAGTTACCAAGCCTGATGCCAAAGGAGAAAGGTATTGCTGTTGCATAAGTCATCGGTTTTATCATGAAGTATCGCTGATCAAAAAGACAGTGCTGTGTGAGGTCAGTTTCCAAGGATGTATCTGCAATGGTTGTCTAGAGGTGACTTGGACCACCTCATGCAAAACAAGCCAGCCTTCTCAATTTACTTCATGTCTATGTCCTTGCTAAGGCTGCCTTGTCTTAACATTACTTGCCAATTGGAGCCTTTCTGGGAAGCCACTGCAGAGAAATAAGATTTATTTGTAAGCTAGAAAGAGAAGAAATGAAATATCCAAGGGTGGGATGGCAGAAGCAGGGAATCGTGAGTTCCTACACTCCAGTCTTGCGTGTATGCAGAAGGGGGAGATGCACTGTAAGAGGCAGAACTGTGAAACAATAAATGCTGGGGCAGCCCCAAGTGACATGGCAGCAAAGCAGAGAAGTTGCTTTTGTCCAGGCGAGTTTCCCCTTGCCTCTAGCAGGAACATTTTCTGAGGTCAGATCAATGCCACAGAATTCAGCAGAGCTCAGCCGAGCACTAGGAAGGGCAGGTGTGTGATGCTGGCAGCTCCTAGGCACAACAGAAGAAAACCCTAGCCTCAACTCCCCATTTTCCATGAAGATGACAGTAGATTTGACGCTCTCTGGGGTTTTATCCCCGTTCCATATCCATCTTTTATCTCCTCTCCTTGCATTGTCTTGATCTGATCACCTCTTCCTTAAAATACCATCATTTAGTTTTGGCCCCACATTTAAGCAAGGCCAGAAGGAAACTCTTGCTTTGCCATGCTCTCTCTGACCTCCGAGCTGTTCTGCTGCCTTAGCTGTACCAGCACGGCTGGGCAATGCAGATCATAGAATCATAGAATAACCAGGTTGGAAGAGACCCACCGGATCATCGAGTCCAACCATTCCTATCAATCACTAAACCACGTCCCTCAGGGCCTTGTCCACCTGTGCCTTAAACACCTCCAGGGAAGGTGAATCAACCACCTCCCTGGGCAGCCTGTTCCAATGCCCAATGATCCTTTCTGTGAAAAATTTTCTTCTAATCTCTAGCCTAAATCTCCCCTGGCGGAACTTGAGGCCATAATGTTCCCTATGGACCTTCCAAGATCCATTTGGATTATCATCTTTCAGTCATACCTCATCCATGGGGAGGAACGGGGCACCCACATCTACATGCCCAATATTCAATGGATTTTCTGACCAGTGGCCAGAGCATGAACCAGAAATGTTCTTAAATCAATTAAAAATACTTTCTGATGTCCTGCATGCACTCGTTTTCCACATAGCCCTCACAACCACTCTGACTCATTGCTTTTCCTCTTCTTCGCAGCACCTTCATTTGTGGAGGAGCTCATTGATCAGGCTGCTGCCATCGGACAGTGTGTGACGCTGTCGTGCCGGACGGCATCTCACTCCTCCGTACACATCGACTGGTTCAGAGGTGACATTGGCATCCCTCTAGGGAGTCCCTAACCTCTGGGACAGGGGTGCAGGAAGGGTTTAAGACTCATTGGTATCAGTTTGCAAGGTACTTATCCTGTCTCCTGCCTTTCAGATGGGACACCTGTCTATGGCAGCAGCCGGATCCTCATCTCAGGCACACTCAAAAACTTCCAGCTGTTAACTATTCTTTCTGTCAATGCTGATGATTTTGGTATTTACACCTGTGTGGCCACAAACTCCCTGGGCTCAGCATCCACCTCTTGCATCATAAGAAAAGCAGGTAATAGAAGTAACTAGTTCTTATATATATGATATGTACACACACTTTTGTGTGTGTGTGTGTGTATATATATATTTATCCATGGTGAGGGATGTGTGCAGAACTCATCAGCTCTTGAGGTTTTGTTCACCATCAGATTGTTAGTTTTTTATCTGCCCTTGACCCAGATGATATCAGGAAACCCTGTAGCTTGAGAGCTAGAAGCAGAATGGACTTTAA
>WAAB01021342.1:64871-85790 GCA_013389865.1 Piaya cayana
CCAGGTTGGAAGAGACCCACCGGATCATTGAGTCCAACCATTCCTATCAAACACTAAACCAGGTCCCTCAGCACCTCATCCACCCATCACTTAAACACCTCCAGGGAAAATGAATCAACCCCCTCCCTGGGCAGCCTGTTCCAGTGCCCTATGACCCTTTATGTGAAAATTTTTTTCCTAATGTCCAGCCTAAATCTCCCCTGGCGGAGCTTGAGGTCATTCCCTCTTGTCTTGTCAAATCATAGAATCATAGAATCACAGAATTATAGAATGGGTTGGGTTGGGTTGGAAGGAACCTTAAAGCCCATCCAATTCCAACCCTACTGCCAGGGGCAGGGGCACCTTCCACTCAGTCAGATTGCTCAAAGCCCCATCCAACCTGGCCTTGTATAACCTCTCGCAGCCCTGGAAAGGGAGGCTATCACACGCATTCCCAGCTCACACAGATAAATAAAACTGATACTGTGGGTTATTAGTGATGATTGCAGTTCTCCTCTCCTCCCACTGAAGTGGTAAATGAGGTTGGTAAGATCTGTCCTCTTCTAAAACATGACATGGAAAGGAGCTGTTGGTACATTCTTGCTCAGTACATCCCACCCCTGCTCCCTTTGAGCATCTCATCAGGTGCAAAGGGGGACCATAGACAAGACAATTTGAAAAATCTCGATAAAATTATGTTTCTGGAGAGGATACGTGTTGTTCTTTGACCTCTCAGGGGTTCACTACAAGCTGAGGCCACCCTGCAATGATGCTTGAAAACAAATTTGTTGCTAAGATGCAGGTGGACTCACCCCTAGGCTTCCAGACCTTTTCACTTATTTGCCAGCTCTCCTGGCCTGATCTTTGCTTGCACATCATCTCACACACTCATGCCAGCTGCCAGCACAACAGATGCATGGGTATAAACTGGAGAGGAGCAGATTTAGGCTTGATATAAGGAAGAATTTCTCACTGTGAGAGTGGTGAGGCACTGGAACAGGTTGCCCAGGGAAGTTGTGGCTGCCCCATCCCTGGAGGTGTTGAAGGCCAAGTTGGATGGGGTCTTGGGCAGCCCGACCTAGTGGGATGTCCCTGCCCATGGCAGAGGGGTTGGCACTAGATGATTTTTATCCAACTCTAACTGTTCTATGAGTCTACGATTCTATGATACACAGATCCTTCGACTCATGGTCTGGAATCTATGGAAAGGAATGTAATAAGATACTAGGACAGACTGTGCTGGTCTGGTGCAGACAAATGCATGGACCAAACACCTATTTACACACAACCAGTCCTTTTATCCCCTCACTCACCTATTTTGCTCCCCAAATCACCTTGCTGCTTTGTTTTTCCCACCTTTGGTTCCTCCTTCCTGGTGAAGGGGCTGGAGAACAGGCCTTATGAGGAACAGCTGAGAGAGTTGGTGTTGTTTAGCCTGGAGAAGAGCAGGCTGAGAGGAGACCTCATTGCTCTCTACAACTACCTGAAAGGAGGTTGTGGAGAGGAGGGAGCTGGGCTCTTCTCCCAAGTGACAGGGGACAGGACGAGAGGGAATGGCCTCAAGCTCTGCCAGGGGAGATTTAGGCTAGAGATTAGGAGGAAGTTTTTTATGGAAAGGGTCATTAGGCATTGGAANGGTCTCCTCTCAGCCTCCTCTTCTTCAGGCTAAACACCCCCAGCTCTCTCAGCCGTTCCTCATCAGGCCTGTTCTACAGCCCCTTCACCAGCTTCGTTGCTCTTCTCTGGACTCGCTCCAGAGCCTCAACATCCTTCTTGTGCTGAGGGGCCCAGAACTGACCCCAGGATTCAATGAGCGGTCTCACCAGTGCCGAGTACAGAGGGAGAATAACCTCCCTGAACCTGCTGGTCATACCATTTCTGATAGTAAACCTAAACCAAAGTATGGCTAGGATTTAAGTGTATCCATCAGTAAAACCCAAGACAAGACTAGCTGGAGACACAGTGCAATCCTGAGGGACATGGTTTAGTGTTTGATAGGAATGGTTGGACTCGATGATCCGGTGGGTCTCTTCCAACGTGGTGATTCTATGATTCTATGATACACATGAAGGAGGTAAAGAGAAAAGGCGTGATAACCGTTACGCAAACAAGATCCTATCAGTCTTGGCACCACATGGATCTGATAACCAAGGCATCACACAATTTATTTCACAGATAACAACAGAACAAACAATGCAACAGGGAGTTTCCAAATTAAAAACGTAGCCGGTATCTGAACCGAACATCGCGAACAGGCTGCATTGTCCCAAATCCCCAGCGGCTGATGTCTATTGCTGGAATCTCCTCTTCTTTGTTGACCAGCTCCAGATCATAGTGACTCAGCATCATGAACACAAACAGTTTTATTTCAGCAACAGCAAAGAACCTCCCAGGACAGATAGATACTCCTGCCCCCCAAGGCATGGTGAAGTATTTCAGCCTCTTCCCATTCTTGTAGAAATCTTTTTTGGTGCCGTCTGGGTTTACAAAGCGGTCATACTTAAATTTATGAGGCTCGGAGTGGATTTCTGGATTCATCTGCACAGAGACGTGTGGGAACAGAGCCACTCTGTCTCCCTTGCGGAGAGTGTACTCTGTCCCACTGCTTGTCTTAAGGCTGATGTCTTGGAGAACAGCTCTGATGAGTATTGGGGCTGCAACCAGCCTCAGAGTTTCCTCCAGAGCACTATCCAGAAGAGGAGTCTGGTTTAACATGTCCCTAGTGATGTTAATTGGTGGGTTCCCTGGCTTTACTTCCTGACCATTCTCCCTTAAGACTTTGTCTATCTCACTCTTCACGGCCTTCATAGCTTCTGGGTGTTTCATTAGATATAAGAAGAGCCAGAAGGCAGTAGGGCCTGTGTTGCCTTGGGATGCCCAGAGGAGCATAAACATGAAACGATCCCGCATGTACTCAGGGACACCATGTTCTGCCAGACACTGGTCTTGCTCACTTATCCACCCACTGATATTGTCCTTCTGCCAGCTCTTCTTCACAGACAGCATGCTCCAGAACAGCCTCTTCAGCCGCTCAGCTTCTCTTTTGTCCTTAGGAGGCAACACAGCGTAGGCCAGGCGAGGGAAGAGGCGGTCGTACTTCCGAAATTCATAGAAGAGCTGGTTGGAGCGGATGAGATCTTGCTCGTTAGCTTTTTCCTTGTTAGCTGCTCCTCGGTGTGGCTCCGTGCCAAACAAAGCCAGGTACCCAGCTCTGAAGACAATGTTGTAGCAGTAGTGGAAGAGGTTATCTTCTTGCCATACTCGTTTCTCCTCTCGTGAGCTCAGACTGAAAAGCATCAGCTTCTGGAAGTTCTCCATGGTGGCTTGTGTCATGACAGTGAGCCCATCTCCCATCAAATGCTTCGTGCTCGATGCATGAACTATGTTAAAGGTGGCTTCAGTGGGCTTGTAGCCAAAAACCTGCAGGACCAGTTCAGATGCAAAAGTAGTAAAGTCTAGTTTAGATCGCGATTCCTTCACGATGGCTCCAAAACAGAAAGGGTCCATCACAAAGGTGAAGTAATAGCCTCCAAGCAGCACCGTGAAAATATCCCCGTGTTTCCTCTGCATCCTTTTTAGGAACTCTGAACTGTCCTTCCTGAAATCCAGCGCGTAACCCAGCCAGGGAATGATACCTTTGTCCAGAGGGGGCTCATCAGGTCTCCGTCTCCGAAACACACCCAGGAGGTAGAGCCCACCGAGCAGGGACGCTATCAGGGTACAAAGGAGAATCACCCAGAGAGCCATGAGAGCTCTGCACCCTCTAGGAGCTTGTACTAAACCTAGGTTGGGGCAGAAACATGCTTTTTATTCCCATCCAGTGGCTGATCTGCAGACACACAGCGGACAACCTCTGTCCCCATTGGCAGCAAGTGTTTGCCTTTCCCTGTGGAGCACTCCAATGTGTGCTTCTCCCTTGATGAGCAGACAGAGATTTTTAAAGTGGAAGGTACATAATAATCAAGTTAAGACTTGCTCTGTAAAGTGGAAGAGTTTTGGTGTGTGCTCTGCAGCAGCTTAACCAAATTGCCGTTTCTAGGCTGCACAGAGACCAGTTTCTGAAAAAAAAGAGACTTCAGAGAATTTCACTCAGTGATTTTTGCCTTAAAGACCAGACTATGGACACGAACTGCAGGCTGGGGAAAAAAAAGAAAGGAAGAGTAGAAGTTGGAAATGCTCGTGGAAATGAGCTAACAGTGCAAGGAAAGGGGTGACAGCTGAGCTAATTGGGTCTCAAAAGTCAAAAGGAGGAAAGGTCTTCAATACTTTGACGTTCTTGAACGCACGGTGCCCTACAAGTACTTTGCCACTGAACAGTGCAAGCACCGTTAACACATGCAAGGGCCTCGCAAAGCAAGTTTGCTTCTCCTGTGAGTGATGAGGGTTTGAATCAGTTGTATTTGCCTTGCACCAGGTGAGTCTGAAATTTGTAAATGACCAAACCCACCTCCTGGCTGGAAAGCACCAGCACCCAAATGGACAAAGGCACTTTCTGCTGTGTCGATGCAAGCACACACGACGCTCGGCCCCCCTGTCCCTACTACTGCACCTGGCAGCTTTACCTATCTTCCTTTCTGCTTCTCGACCTGCCCTGCTTGCCCCTCAGATGGGGGTCAATGACAATGCCAGGTAACCTGTGCTTCTGGATCCTACCACCCTGATCTATGCAGCCTCTGCCCCAGCCGCTGATGCTTGGACCTCGCAACACTCTCGCACAGGAAAGAGAGTTAAGAAAAATGACTTAATAAGGCTACAGGACAGGCTGCTGGGACCAGGCACAGGACACATTCCCTACACACCACCAGCTGTTTTTACATCACACTCCTTATTTTCCCATCCTCTTCTCTCTTCAATCCACTGTGATCCCCACCCTCCAGTATTTCCCCCAGCTCTGCTCTTCCCCTGAGCATCCCATCATAAGTTTTGAACAGTCCCAAGAGCCCTCTTCTGTATGGGGTCACAATCTTCATCTTAGTTCTTGCTTCCCATCTGCTTTCTCCTTCCACATTCCCTCCTAGTGACCTGACCCATGGAGTGAAGGCCACATCCTATCATCAGATAAATATTTATTCTGGCATTTATGTATTTTTAAGGAAAGCTCCAAGCCTTACTGTTTTGTAGCAATCCTGACATGAAGAATAATGGCAGTGAAAACAAATTTACCTTTCTAGATCAACTCAAAACTCCTCTCAATCCTATCTTGCCTAGCACTAAAACTCAGGTGATGAATGTTCTCTCCTAAATTACAGTTCTAGACAACTCCTTTGCTGAATCGATTTCCAGGCTGGAAAAGACCCTGCCAAGGTTTGAGAGTATTTGGGGTGAATAGTACCTTTAAATAAAGTTCATCAAGGTAACAGCCTTGAACCTTAAAGCTACACTGGATAATAAGGATTGGCTAACAGCTATTTATACTCTGCTTTCCAAGGCCACACTCTCACTCTCTGATGTTCCAAAGCCAATATTTGTGTTAAATACAGCATCCATGGATCTTTTTTATCTTGCCAAAACCAATCTTCGGGAAAGCAAATACCCCCACCACAGTTCTGCTGAGCCCTTTTTTTTTTTTTTATGTTTCTCATTGGTTGTTACTGGTTTGAACACTGTTGCAGATCAAATTGGTCTCAAATCTATTGATGATTGAATTGAATTCTGCTTGGGGATCTATCCCTTGGAAAGCTAGAGTTTCCTGCTCAGCAGACCTGAGTGTGGCACAGCTTATTGTAATGAAGAAACGCATCACTGGTCAGACAATCCAGCTTAAATTTACCCAGTTCCTCTTGTTGTTTCTCCTAGTCGACAAAAGGATGAGGCTGGTTGAATGTATCTACCTGGCAGATGGTAAAAGCCAGAAGAAGCAAAACCAGCCACAGAGAGGGGCTTCTGGCCACTCAGGTCTGGCACGATGGGTGAATATGGTAAATCCATTCCCCGGCCCACACCACGAGCTGGAGGGATAATGGGATCTTTCTCCTCCACCAGGCCCTTTGGGATCTAGAGCAGAGAAGTTCTGCACTTTTAAGGGAACAACATTGAGATAAGCTGCTCCTTCATCCACTAATGCCTCACACACCTTTCAGACAGGACCTGAGCTTCTTCCACAAGCAGAGAACCAGGACGGTCCTTTCATGATAATTCCAGTTACCACAGATACAAATCCCCACGTACTTTTCCAGTCCCAGCATGGGAAATCCTCATCTCAAAGCTGATACTAGAATTAAATGCCTGGTTATGCAGTGCTGTGGGCTCATGCCAACTCGATCACAAGGCCAGGACCAGTGAAATGCAGCGTAGAGGACATACAGGTAAGATAAATAATGTAAATATTTATCAGGCATTTGTGATACTCAACATTTCTATCTCAACTGCGTATCTGCTGCAAGACTGGCTTGTCTCTGAGGGCTGAATGTCAAAGACAGCTCTTCTCCTGAAAATGGCCTGAGGGATCTTCCGTAAATATAATCTGAATCTTTTTTTAATAAATGCATAGAGCAAGGGGTTGAGACAGCAGTGGACGAAGGACAAACTCTCCGTGATCTGCATGGCGTAGTCCAATTGCCTGCTGCTTTCACAGCTCCCGATCACACCGGCATCTTGCAGGGAGTGAAGGATGAGGGTAATGTTGTAAGGGAACCACACGACAAAGAAGACACCCACCAGAGCAAAGACGAGGCAGAGCGCCCTCTTCGACCCAGGCATCTGAGACGTGGTGAGGATACACGCTATTCGGGAATAGCAGAATACTATGAAGAGGAAGGGGAAAAGGAAACCCAGGATGTTCTGAGTGACCCGGAAGGCAACTTTCCAGAATAAGTGTTTCTGGCCATAATCATGGACGCACATGACGGTTTTGTCATGGGTTTGCCTTGTGCCGCTGAAGAGGCCATCAGGAACGGAGAGAAGTATGGAAAGGACCCATACCACCAATAATAGAATGACGGATTTCTTTTGTGACGTGGAGCCGCGAGGAGAGCGAGCGTGAACTATCTGCAGATACATGTCCAGACTCATGCAGCTCACGAAAAAGACACCGCTGTAAAAATTCAGGGTGTACATGGCATTTAAGACTGGGCACAGTGTGTCCCAGGTCACCCACTGAGAGACGTACAGAGCCCAGAAAGGAAGAGTTAGCAGCAAAAAGAAGTCTGAAATCACCAGGTTCAGCAGATACACCTCGGTCATCTTCTTTTTCTTCTTGATGTACATAATAAGGACAATGAACAGGAGGATGTTCCCAGCCAACCCTGCCAGGAAGACCGCGGTGTAAAAAGATGGCAAGAATACTCTACTAAAGGCGAGTACGTCTTCTTTTGTGCAGAGGGCATACTGCATGTAATCCTCTTCATCCAAATACTCATAGGGGTAGTCGCTTGAGTGGGCAGCATCCAGCAGAGTGGAAGCAGTTGCTGTCGCCCCCTTTGATGTTGCCTTGGACAAGTGGCTCCCTAGGAATGAAAGGCAAGAAGGGGGAATCAAAAAGTTCTTCCAATCCACTCAACAAAGACAAAAATTGCCCCACAAAGGGGTTTCCTCACATTCATAGATTTAAAGTTCTGCTACCTTCTAAGCGTTTTGTGTCCCACGCTCCTTGGCCTTTGTTTACAGCATGGGGACAGCTGTCTACACAGACATATTAAAAAAAAAAATCCATTTTCCTTACTCAAACACGTTTAAACTTAAAATAAATGAGCACAACCTCCTCTGACATAACTCATCGCTTCCTCCTGTCACCACTGAAATCTTTGAGGAAGTTTCTGCTCTAAATTATGGGAAATCCACCGTGACACTTTGCCGTGAGCTGATTTAGATTCACCTGGGTTGCTACTGAGAATCTGGCATCTCGGTTATTGGTAAACCAGAACCTGCTACCAGAAATCTGGCATCTCGGTTATTGGTAAACCAGAACCTGCTACCAGCACCTTTATGCTGGTGGAGCTGCTCCCAGAAGTGAATTGCTGAACATCTCACCACTCTCGGCAGGACGCTGACTCCTCTCCATACCAATTCTAGGACACAAAGCCATAGATTCTTGTAAAAAAAAGTGGAAAATATGGAATCACAGAATCATAGAATGGTTTGAGTTGNGATATTAGAAAGTGGAAAATACGGAATCACAGAATCATAAAAGATCATCTAGCTCCAATCCCCCTGCCACAGGCATGGACATCTTCCACTAGATCAGATTGCTCAAAGTCTCATCCGAGGAAGGACATGCAGGCATCAGAATCAGCTCCTGAATCAAGGTTTGAGGCAGAGATAGAGATTTGTTTGGAAGGAGGTTGCTGGAGTCAGCCCTGCGTGAGATAAGGCATGAGTTGAAACTCTGCTGACTGAGGAGAGAGAGGTCATGCAGTCAGCTGGCCTCCAGGATGGAGATTGGCATCAGTGTTTAGACAGCTGCGGCTCAGATTCCAGGAAATGGTGACTGATTTGGAGAGCTTCCTACTTTTGGAGTCTTATTTTCAGATAAAAACACACAAGAACACTACAAGTGTTTACAAACTGGGCAACGGCTGCCGCTAAGCAGCTCGTCACCTGCAGTGGTTCTGCCTGACCCACCATGGAGGCTAATGCACGTTTTGAAAACCGAGACTGATCGCCAGGCTCTGAGAGCAAACCGGGGTTGTCATAGAGAAAAACAGCACAAATGCTCCTCCACCCCTAAAACTCATCATTCCGCTCCTGGGATTCATTTTTTCCAGCAATCCCAAAACAGGCACTTGTTGTATAGTTCCTTGCTTCAGCCAGTTTTGTCTTGATCTCCTCAAGTACCTGCTTCTCCCATTGCCCCAGAGACCTACAAAGAAGCTGTTAGATGCTTTGTGCTACACACCCTGAGGAGGACCTACCCCAAGATAGCTCTGCACCTTCTAGGGATGGCTTCTTCCCCACGAACACCCAGGGAAAAGGCAGCCCCTCCTTTTTTAAGCAAAAAAACCCATGGCTTGAAACAGGGTGCTGAGGACTCCTGTGGGCGTGCAGCCATATGGGGTGAAGCTGTGGGCGTACCTGTTGTTGGCTCATGTCTGAAGTTGCTTAAATTCCAGGTGACTCCAGGAAGCTGAAAAGAAAAGAAAATGTGGTTTGGGCTGGATCAAAAACATTCCCTTGCTGTCTTGTAGTCTGCACTTCAAACAAGCAGCCACACAGAGATCTGCCACAGAAGAGTGCCAGAAAAAGAAACATTTTTTTTCTGGGAATGAGCTTTTTTTTTNACACAAACCCTCTGCACCCACATTAGGGCAAGTCATCCCCAAAGTTTGCATTTCTGGCTCTCTTCAAGCCCACAAAAATGCCTTTTCTCCCTCTGCCATATCTCTCCCCCTCTATATCACACCGGCACTAACATTCACATCAGTCAGCTCACAGCAGAGAATTGACAAATGAAGCGTAGGCTGAGCTCACCAAATAACCCCAAACCTGCCGGAGCACCAGTGTCCACAAGCTGTCTGACTTTCAAGGATAAAAGAGAATAGCTCCATGTTTCTTGTGCAGCTCTGTCTACAAGCAAGAAGCAGAAAACACACTCACATGAGCTGCTTCTCCACCACCTTCAGCTGCCATCCTGCCAGAGGCTTGAATTTGGCTTTTAGAAACCTCTTTCACTTTTGCAAGGGCGGGAAATGTGTGCTCAGTGTGATCTTCCTGATTTTATTTTGCTTTTCCCCGGTGTTAAACAGCACTGGAGAAATCATCCTTCTGGGATGTGTTAGACCAGGGTCACCCTAATAAGCACACAGACCAGCCACTTGCTAACAAAACCAGTACCTTTTGCCTTTCTTCTCTCCAGTTTTCCATGCATGCTTTCCAACATCCATCTTAATCCTTCCCTTTCTCCACTCCATTTCTTATCAAAGAAGTAATTTGTCCCCAAATCCTTCTTCCCTGTTGGTCCTAGGTTCATCCTAACCCCAGATACGACAACAAGCTCCCTTGTGTCATGTTGTTTTCACAGAATCATAGGATGGTTTGGGTTGGAGGGGACCTCAAGGATCACCCAATTCCAACTGCTCTGCTGTGGGCATGGACACATCCCACGAGATTAGGTTGCTCAAAGCCTCATCGAGCTTGGCCTTGAACACCTTCAAGGGATGGGACATCCATGACTTCTCTGGGCAACCTGTGCTGGTGCTTTACTGTTCTCATAGAAAAAATTTCTTCCTAATATCTAATCTAATCTCATCTCATCTCCTTTGGTTTTAAACTATTATCCCTCAACCTATCACTACAGTCCCTGATAAAAAGCCTCCCCACCCCAACCTTCCTGTAGGCTTTTTCTTAAAGCTTCAATTAGTGGAAAAATCTGCTGTTGCCTAACGGATATTAAGACAAAGTCCACCCTATCCACTTCCTCCAGGCAAGATTGGACTCGCCAGACCTCTGCACTGAGAGGTTCCCAGAGCTGAGACCCCAGTGTAGAAATCTGCACTTTTTTCCAGGAATTCTGAACAAGCCACGTGCTACTTGTATGTTCGTCCCTGCAAGAGCAGAAACAGCTACTGGCAGGGATGTGGCTGCAGTCATCTGGCACTGGCAGCTCCATGGGGACAAAGAGTCATCTTCGCAGGGAACAGTGATGCCTTGTAAGTGGTACCAGAAGAACGTTGCCATGTCTGAATGTGCAAACAGAGATCGACCACAGCAGAGAAGTGCCAGGCGCCTGGCACTGCCCCAGGGACATCTTGTGGACAGCTTCATGGCAAGACTTTTCCTGAGGGGCATGGTTTGGTGTTTGATAGGAGTGGTTGGACTCGATGATCCGATGGGTCTCTTCCAACCTGGTGATTCTATGATTCTATGAAGACCCTTTGTTCACCTGCCAAAGTTGTCTCTGATAACGTTATTTATTGGAGAGGTTTTAAAGCACCAGCATCGGTCACTGGTCACCCTCTGGCTCAACTCCCTCATCTCACCACCAAGCAGGGCCAAGGCCACCCCTTGTTCCAATTCTGGTGCATTTTACAGACCCCAAACTGCCTTGATGAGAAAGGGAGAAGAGATCAGCAGTGCTGCCCACAGCTCCACCCCCAACCTGCCCAATGTCAGGTGGATCCACAGAGCAAAATGATAATTTTACTCATTTCCATCTTTGTCACCATCAGCTGGTGTGTGTTTGCATTTAAAAGACATCCTATGATACATACATAGAGATAGAGATAGAGATAGAGATAGAGATAGAGATAGAGAGATATAGAGATAGAGAGAGATAGAGATAGAGAGAGGTAACTTACACAATAGGAGAGAGTAAGACGCCACTCACAAGGCTGAGGCGTCAGACACGTACACGGGGATGTTACAGGTGACAGCAGTTTCATTAGCCCAGCAATTAAAATGAAATAAGTTTTGGGTTTTAATTGAGTTTCTCCCCTGAAGCAGATACGGTGCAGAGCTGCAGGGAATTAAATGTGCCTCTGAGAGTCACTGCAGCAAGTGGCCTTCACTGTAATTTATTACAAGATTTTAACTCAATTCGGGGGCCAGTAATTGCATTGATTTTTTTTTCCCTTTCAGGCTCTGCAGAGCCCTAATGGCTTTGGCAATTAAAGTAACCAGATTACGAATAATGGGAAGCACAATTAGAGAGGTACAGTGGTACTAACAAATGGTTATCTCTGCCACTTGCTTTTATGATGCCAAAACCGCTGCATCTCGGCATCGGAGTGGCCCCATGGGAGCAGCAGCTCTGCCTCCCGCTGTATTCAGAGACGGGGACTCACAATACGCTCACCAGAGCACTGCAGACATAGAATCGTAGAATCATAGAATCATAGAATTGTTTGGGTTGGAAGGGACCTTAAAGATCATCTAGTTCCAACCCCCGTGCCATGGATAGGGTCAACTCCAACTAGATCAGGCTGCCTATGACACGGATAGTGGAACTCAGGGACAGGTACACCTTCCATGGGGTCAGGTTGCTCAAAGCCTTATCCAACCTGGCCTTGAACACCTCCAGGGATGGGGCATTCATGACTTCTCTGGGCAACCTGTGCCAGTGCCTCACAACCCTCACAGGAAAATATTTGTTCCTACTATCTAATCTAAATCACTCCTCTTTCAGCTTAAAACCATTACCCTTCTTCCCATCCCTGCATCCCCTGATCAGGAGCTACTCCCTAGCTTTCCTACAGCTCCTTTAAGAACTTTAAGGTTGCAGTAAGGTCTCCCTAAAGACTTCTCTAGGCTGAACACCCCCAAGTCTCTCAGCCTATCCTCATATAGGTTCTCCAGCCCTCTGGTCATCTCCCTTGCCTCCTCTGGACTGGTTCCAACAGATCCATGTGCTTTCTGTGCTGAGGACTCCAGGACTGAAAGCTGTATTGCAGGTGAGGGTACTCAACATGGGCAGGGATGGGCAGTGATGGGCAGAGACAGGTATGGATAGGCAGGGGTGGGCATGGACGGACAGGAATGAGCAGGGATGCGCAGGGCTGGGTCAGGATGGGCATGGGTGGGCATGGGTGGGCAGAATCTGTGGGCATGGATGCGCAGGAATGGGCAGGGTTGGGCAGAGGACAGGTAGGGATGAACAGGGTCTGTAGGCAGGGATGGCAGGGGCTGCAGGCAGGGATGGGCAGGAGCGGCAGGCAGGGATGGGCAGGAGCGGCAGGCAGGGATGGGCAGGAGCTGCAGGCAGGGATGGGGAGAGACAGGGAGGGATGGGCAGTGACAGGCGTGGATGGGCAGGGACAGGTAGGGACAGGCAGGAATGGACAGGGGCTGCAGGCAGGGATGGGCAGGGACGGGTAGGGATGGGCATGGGTGGGCAGAACCTGTGGGCATGGATGTGCAGGGACGGACAGGGGCTGTGGGCAGAGATGGTCAGGGACAGGCAGGGATGGGCAGGAGCTGCAGGCAGGGATGGGCAGGAGCTGCAGGCAGGGATGGGCAGGAGCTGCAGGCAGGGATGGGTATGGGCAGGGATGGACAGGGACAGGCGGGGATGGGCAGGGGCTGCAGGCAGGGACAGGCAGGGATGGCAGGGGCTGCAGGCAGGGATGAGGATGGGCAGGGAGGGATGGACAGGGACAGGCAGGGATGGGCAGGGACTGGCGGGGACGTGGAGGGGTGGCAGGGGGTGCAGGTGGGTGTGGGGGTGGGCAGGGAGGGAAGGACAGGGACAGGAAGGGATGGCAGGAGCTGCAGGCAGGGAGGGGTATGGGCAGGGATGGACAGGGACAGGCAGGGATGGGCAGAACCTGTGGGCATGGATGCTCAGGGATGGGCAGGGGCTGTGGGCAGGGAGGGCTGGATAGTGACAGGCAGGGATGGCAGGGGCTGCAGGCAGGGATGGGGACAGGCGGGGACGAGCGGGGACAGGCGGGGACGAGCAGGGACAGGCCGGGGTATGTAGAGACTGCTCCTGCCCCCCCATCAAACACCCCCCCNAGCAGGGATGGGCAGGGATGGCAGGGGCTGTAGGCAGGAATGGGGGCAGGCGGGGACGGGTATGTAGACACTGCTCCTGCATCCCCGTCCCCCGCAGCGCCCCCTAGCTGCGTGTCAGCCCCGCCCCCGTCCCCCACGTGACTCCACTCCCGCCGCAATGCGGAGAGCGCCCCTCCTCTGCCGTGACGTCACGGCCTGCCCCGCCCGCCCTGATCCCCGGCTATGGATTGGCTGGTGGCGCGCGGGCTGCCGCGCGGCACGCTGGGAGTTGTAGTTCCCAATCCGGGAGGTCGCTAGGCCGGCGGGCGCCATGGGCAGAGGGGGCGGGGCTAACGCTGCCTGTAAAGGCGGTGCGAGGAGGAACCGCCAATAAGAGGTGAGGAGGAGTTGAGCTGACCAATAAGAAGAGGGGGCGGGGCTACGAGGCCTATAAAGTGCGGGGGCGGGGCCAAGCTCGGCAGACGCCGGCCGGTATCTGGATCGTGGAGGGCAGTGGCGAGCGCGCTGTGGTGAGGGCCGGGATCGAGAGGATCGGGGGGGAGCCGGGATCCGAGGCGAGAGCTGGAGTGAGGAAAGACCCCGAGGGAGGAGGTACCGGGGGTAGAAGTTGCCTAGGGCCTATCTGGGGGCGGAGGCCCTGTGGGAACGGAGGGGCCTGGGCCTGCAGAGGGGCAGAGGCTTCATGTGGGGCTGGGGACCCGTTCGGGAACCCCCGGGGCAGGACAGGATGGGGGGTGATGTGATTGAGAGCGGCCCTGAGGAGAAGGGCTTGGAGGTGGTCATGGATGAGAAGCTCGAGATAAGTCGGCAATGGGAGCTCGCAGCCCCACTGTATTCTGGGCTGCAGAGAAAGAAATTGGGCCAGCAGGGCGAGGAAGGGGATTCTGCCCCTCTGCTCTGGTGAGACCCCACCTGTCGCCCTGTGTCCAGTCCTGGAATCTCTAACGTAAGAAGGAAAGGGAACGGTTGGAACGGGTCCAGAGAAGGGACACAAAAGTGATCAGAGGGCTGGAGAACCCCTGCTACCGGGACAGGCTGAGAGAGTTGGGGTTGTACAGCCTAGAGAAAAGAAGGTTCCGTGGAGACCTTCTAGCAGCCTCCCAGTTCCTGAAGGGGGCTACAGGAAAGCTGGGAAGGTTTGTTTTTTTTTCCAAGGGCATAGAGTGAAAGGAAAAGGGGGAATGGCTTTACATTGAAAGGGGGAAGATTGAGATTAGACATTAGGAAGAAAATACTCACAATGAGGTGGTTGAGGCGCTGGCACAGGTTGCTCAGGGAAGCCATGGATGCCCTGGAGGTGTTCAAGGCCAGGCTGGATGGGGCCCTGAGCAGCCTGGTGTGGTGGGAGATGCCCATGACAGGGGGTTGGAACTGGATGATCTTTAAGGTCCCTTCCAACCCAAAACCATTCTGTGATTCCATGACAGGGGCTCCAGTAGGCGACCTCTAGGGCAAGGGGGGAGGCCTGGCAGTGCCCAGGGCTGCCCCGTTCCAGGAGCAGTGCTGGCACCGATCACTTCACAGTCCAAGCTATGCTTTGTGGGTGTCCACACCCACGCCCCACGCCTCGCTGCTGCGGTTATCAGCACAGCCGTGGCACCAGGGTGTGTTTTGCCTGACTTCCTCTGCCCCGGGCCCACCTTGCCCTCTACACGAGCTGAAGGTCAGGGAAACCTCTTGCACGGGAAAAAAATCCATTCACTTCTCGTTATCCTCTTGTGCAAATCTCGCCTCTAGTTGTCTCCACCTCTCCTGAGTGACAAGGTGCTCTCGTTTTTCCTCCTCCAGTTGAGTCAGGCTAAAACATAACGTAGCATTTAGCAGTTAAGTGTATTGTAGCAGGCGCAGAGAGATCAGATCCTATGGCCTGCAGAGGAAAGGGCTGGCATGTTTAGTTTCAAAACCTGTCAGCCTGCTGAAATGGATATTCACAAAATGCTGTGTAACCAGGGAACGTAGCCTCGTTTTAAAGTGCGCCTTTTGGATGTGTTTATTAGCCTGTGCTTAAATTAAATTCCTGTTGTCTTATTTCAAGAGCTTAGAGTAATTCCACATGAGACCGAGCTGAACATGTTGATGGCAAAACTGGAACAGTGCTGACAGATTTTTCTAGCAGAGACCTTTGACGTTGCTGAGCTCATGCTGGGAGAGATTGTGAAGAGAAATGGATGCGTTGGGCTCTGTGGAAGGAAGAAGGCTGGGTAGATCTGTGATGGGGACGGCACACCAAGCTGTCAGGTTTTGGATGATAAAGGCTCATTAAGGAGGACCCTTACTGGTTTTTTGGGTTTTTTTCCCCTTGGAGGCAGGTGAGAAATGATCTGAGTTGCAATGGAAATTCTACCTGTCTTCCTGATGTGTCCCCACAGGAGTCTGTGTCTGTCAAGGGCTTCAGGCCTCACTCTGGCTCCTCAGCAGCTGCCACTTTTACACTCTGTGCTCTTTAGCAGGAGCTTGAAGCTCTCTTGCAGTGGTGGACAAGGTGGGGATAGGCTGTAGCAGTGACTGATGAGCTGACAGGTAGGGCTGACCTCCTGCAGGAACTCACGCTTCCCACCCAGAAAGCTTCAGTCCCTGTTCTTGGCAGGGACTGAAAGGGGAGGAATGATCACAAGGGAAAGAGGAGGAGCAGGCACTGATCTCCTCTCTCTGGTGACCAATGATAGGACCCAAGGGAATAGCCAGAAGAAGTGCCAGAGGAGGTTTAGGTTGGAGATTAGGAAGAGGTTCTTCACCCAGAGGGTGGTGGAGCACCAGAACAGCTCCCCAGGGAAGCAGTCATGGCATCAAGCCTGACAATATTCTAGAAGCATTTGGAAAACACCCTCAGACATTTGATGTAAATGTTGGGGTTGTCCTGTGCTGGAGCAGGAAACAGAACTCAATGATCCTTGTGGGTCTGTTCCAACTCAGGATGTTCTATGAACTTTTTTGAGGTCAGAGCTGCTATTAAGGAGTAGCCTGTGGCAGCATAACACTCTGGTGGAGGATGGAAGTCCTACGAGGAAATGCAGGTGGTGAACAAAGCTTTCAGTGGCTCTCGCTGCCAGTCAGTGTACAGGGAGGTGCTGGGATCTGTAATGGTGTGAAGAGGAATGGCAGGAATGTGTTGGTTTGCTACTTTTTTTTGTTGCCGTGTCCTTACCTGTTCTAGTACGCCACTATCTTGCTTTCCAAGACTCTGCCTGAACTACATCATCTGTTTACAGCCTGCCAGCTTCAGTCTGCTCTGGTCCTTGTACCTGGCTGCATGGACCGTCATGGAATATGCAAAGGATTTTCTTTTTCTGGAAGTTCCCTTAACCTGGTGTTTCCAAAACCCCAAGAGAATCTTCTTGTCTTTGCAGCCACCATGTCACAAGATCAGAAACCCGTTTTCCCCGAGTATGAGACAGACACCAGCCAGACGTCGAAGCTGTTAAGGAAATTTAAAGAGACGCCGTTTGTGCCCATTGGTAAGCATAAAGCTGAAGAAATGGGGTTACACAGTTCTTTCTCTCTCTTCGTGGCAATCAATATGGTAAACACTGTCACTGCTCACAGGCTTCCTCTGATCAGGAAATTACTTTGAAATTACTTCCTCATGTAGCCTATCTGTGTGGTGATAGGGGTACTCGCTCTGCCCAGAATGGTATTTGTTCCATAAGGAGCAGAGCCTGTTAGCTTAAATAGGAAACTGGAACTACATCTGCAAGTGAAAACCCATTTAGTTGAGCTTAAAAACCACATTGAGGCTACTTGCTTAGGTGCCAGGATGTGTGTTCTGCAGCCATTCCAGAGTGTGGTTACTGGGAACTGTGTGAGCATCACAAAAGGACTGAAAAGTTAGCAAAATACAAAGCAAAATGTTTAAAATGCAGCCCTGCCTGCACGACATTTCACCCTTCTTGGCTGTCATCCCTGAGTTTAAAGTGCATTTTCTTAGCAGGTGTTGTGGTACCCTGGCTTGAGGAGGTTGCTAAATTCCTCAGTCTCTCTGCTCTGCGCCCCAAAAATCCTCTGAGGGGAGAAAAGATCAGTTGCGTTCATTCTGAGAACTGTCCTCTGATCAGGAGCTGCCTCTGACATGAGACACCTTTTGTTTCCAGTCACCTTAAATGGAAAGTGTTTGGGTCGCTTGGGGTGAAGCGTTCCAAGCCATTGCCAGCAAACAGTGTCACTGGTTTCTCTGGTCACAGGACTTTGCTCTGCAGCTCTGCAGGGTGTACTGTGAACTCTGCGAATTCACATTCTGCTAAGCTGATTAGCAGAACTTCGCTTCAGCCTGTATCAAGAGCTAGTTTGAAGGTTCCAGACTTCTTAATTGGTATTTAATGAAGCCAAGGCCAGCAATGTGTGTTTGCAGCCCAGAAAGCCAACTGTATCCCGGGCTGCATCACAAGAAGTGTGACCAGCAGAGTGAGAAGGTTAGATTCTCCCCCTCTGTCCTGCTCACAAGAGACCTCACCTCGAGTCCTGCATCCAGCTCTGGAGTCCTCAGCACAGGAAGGACATGGAGCTGTTAGGCTGATTCCAGAGGAGGGCCATGAAGATGATCAGAGGGCTGGAGCAACTCCCGTGTGAGGACAGGCTGAGAGACTGAGGGTTATTTAGCTTGGAGAAGAGAAGGNCTGCCCACGTCAGGGGAGTTGTAACTAGGAAATTTCAAGGTCCCTTCTAACCCAAACCATTCTGTGGTTCTGTAATTCTATAGCGCATGGATCATGCACTGGTAACATTCCTGTTCAGGGAGCCAAGCAGTCTGGGCTCTTGCTGGTAAAATATACACACCACTTAAACCTTGGCAGCCTCCTTTGAATTATGTAAATAATCATCCTAAATAAGGAATTAATTGGATAGAATTGGGAAATTTTGTGCATTGCTGGTCTTTATTCTGAGAGCATCGGTGTACACAGGTTGGAGCTGGCACAGTTGGGCCTGTTTGATCTGTTGAAGGACTAAATAGGGACTCCAGCCCCTTGAAAAAGACCTCACTGAATCCCTCTTCCCACAGCTTGGGATAACTAACACGTGACTTGTTCCGTCCCAGTGAGAGGTGGCCAAATGTGACTGTACCCAAAATAGCAACCTCAGCAGGACGGTGGGAACGTCAGGGCCCAACGAAATGTTGAGGGTCCAAGCTGCAGGTGAGCGGCGTTCTGGGGTCTGAGCTCCTGTATGGGAAAGAGGGTGCAAGCAGTGTTTTTTCTTTCTGAAAAGTATCCAAAGATTAGCTTCAACTACTGCTGTGGCTTTTTTACAGTCATGGAAATATCTGGCTCTTCTCTGCACTGACCAGGGCACTGAATGAGATGGCACTTATTGTGAAAACAGCAGACAGGCTGGTACTTCCCATCTATGCAGAAATAGAGTGATTAGATTAAAACATGATTCTTCCAAGAATATTTTGATGATGTGGGCTATTTCATGTGTCTCCATTACGTGGATGCTTTCCTTCTCTTGCAGGGATGGCTGGCTTTGCCATGGTGGTTGGCTACGGGCTGTACAGACTGAAGCACAGAGGTGACACGAAAATGTCACTTCACCTGATTCACATGCGCGTGGCAGCCCAGGGCTTCGTCGTGGGAGCGATGACGTGTGGTACGTACCGAACGGGAGGCTGGAGGACCTCTTGCATCAATTCTAGTGGATAATACAGCATGCAGGAAATATCCTCAGGGAGGAAATGTCCAGGCCATTTTATTTCAGAAAGTTTATACTCGTGACTGGTGTTTGCTCAGCCATTTTGGAGTAATGTGGTGTTTAAGTACGCATATTTAATATTAAACGGCATTAACTTCCAGAGTGGAAGTGTTGACTGCTTTTAGACAGGGGAAGTACGTGAGGTTTTGCAGATGTTGAAATCAGAGGCAAAAAAATCACAAACCTACCACCTGATATTAACATTTTCCCTTGTTAAATATGTTGCTGCTTCCAAATTCAGTGCAGCTTGTGTAGACAGTGGGTTTATAGATTCTGTATTTTATTTATGTATCTATATTTTCAGGACTGGAATTGTTTCCCTCAAGGTACAGAGTGATTTGTACATTCCAGACCTCAACTAAGTATTGCAGCTGTGTGTGTGTAAAAGTACATCCCATGAAACACTGTTTGTACTATATTCACAGAAGGTACAACAGAGAAGGTTGACTTTGGCTGCAGAGCAAACCAGAATTGGCTTAGGATCTGCATTTCATATACACTTTTTTTTTTGTATATGTAGAATTTTGATAGGGATGGTTGGACTCAATGATCTGGTGGGTCTCTTCCAGCCTGGTGATTCTATGATTCTATGAATTTTGTAGTGCTAATCACTGCTATTAAAAAAACCCACAAAACTATAGACAGCAGAAGAGGAAGGGAGATGTTATTTCTGTTTTCGAGAATACCTCTTGCTGTTCAGATTGTGAAACTCATTGTTTCCTGTTTAACCCAGTTTTCTAATTGTGCTTGTACTTCTGTCCTGTAGGTGTGCTGTATTCCATGTTTCGGGAGTACGTGGTGAAGCCCAAGGAGTAACAGATGCCTGAAATCTCTGTCCTGGTCATGACCTGTGTACTGCAGCTACAAACCTCACATCCAGGGGTTCTTGAGGGAAAAATTAATACATGGTATTAGCAAATTGCCCTATTTTGATTTTTGTGTATGGTACCTTGCCTTGAAGCTGACAGTGTAAATGATTGTGCGCTGGGGGAGCGGGTATTGGGGTCTGGTTCTTTAATTGACGCTACTGTATCCCAGTTTTAAGGGGATACAGTAGAGTACAATCCCTTCATCTTCCCCTTGGTGGTCAACTCAGTTGACTAAAATTGACGACTCCTTTTTGCTGCCATTGCCCAAATCTCCACAGAGCCTGAACTAGTCACAGGCAGAATGTGGAGGCCACATCTGTACAATCGTGTCATGAATGCTTTGCTGTCACTTTCTGTCCTGTATATTTGTCAGCCTTCAGCTTTGTAATTTAGAAGCTTTCAGTAGCAGCGAATGACTTCTAGAATATCAAGAGAGAGAGAGAGAGAGAGAGATAAACATCTATTTTTTTTATTTAAGGCATGAGATAAGCATTTGGTATGTCGTAGCTATTTAAATGTTATATTTATTCATTGTTAATGAAGACACAGGCTCTCTATTTTTACTATAGATTTTCAGATTCTCGGACTACTATATTTTGTAACTCTTATTTACAGTGTTCTTCTGAGTAACATTTAAATGTAACATTTAAAATACATATTGTGAAAACTAAACTTCGATTTGGTGTTCTAATGCTTTAGCTAAAAGTATACAATCCGGCTCTGGTTTCTGCAGTATCACTCCCCATAGAAGTTTATAAACATTTAAATCTGAAAAGCCCTCATCATCCTCGATGAGGTGTTCAGACTCTTCTCTGTAAATTACCACTCTTGTTTAACGCTCAGACCCCTTGTATCTTCAACAGCAGTCACAAAAATAAATGTGTTGATAAAGCCAGTTTGCAAACCCCTCATTTTCTCCTGCTAGCTACAGTCTATGGTGACAGTGATGATGTCTCTGTGACAAACACTGCAAGGCACATACTGCATCTCTGTCTGTGGCACC
>WAAB01021344.1:1456-17865 GCA_013389865.1 Piaya cayana
AATTATGCCAGCATTGACCATATTTTAGTAGAAATCACTCACTATAATTTTTTATATATATATATATATATATAATATAATGAATAGATTACAGAGTATGTCTGTTTAGAAAAGCTTGGGTAAATCATGCTTCTTAATAAATTTGTTATGATTCTTCTATCATTTAGTCCAAGAAAAAAACTACATTGCTCAGTTGAACTAGATAAACCTTGCAAGTCAGAAATGCTATCACCAACAAGAAACAGAAACGAGGTTTCCAAGCTATAGTAGATATTCCAGTCTGTACTTCTTCAGAATTTGTACAAGGCATGTTTAGTCTGCCATGCACTGAAGCAGAGGTATAAACAGTTTTATCTGATATACTCCCCAATCTATAGCTATAGATCTTGGAAAATATATTTCTAAAAATCTCAGGGAAGCAGGCTAACACATGCCACAGGTTTGGAGAACACTGCTGTGCAATTCTCCCTTGCACAAAAGGAAGCGGATGTAGTAGATTATGGAAGCTGAATGTAACCAACAATTTTAACCACTTTTTATTCCTCTCCTCCAGCTCCAATGGGGTGTCCAAAAGGAGCTTAAAAGTCTTTGAAGGCCATCCTGCAAATTGCTACCTCCTAAGAAATTGTGATATCCAGCAGTAGTGTGCTAGTCTGGAGCAAAGACAAGCTAAAAGAGGTTGCAATTATTCATCTGCCCTAGATTCTGCTGTTGAAGGGCAGTTACACTACGTATCTGATGTAGGAAGGATATAGACTTTGTTCCCTTCCATGTAAGGAAATCTTTTCCCTGACATTCAATGGAACAAATACAGTTCCAAATGCTTCCCACTCCCATGCTGGTGTGGTATATCATCTGGTTATACTTGCTAATTCCTCTGGAAATCACAGATCAAGAAAGCAATCAGATTTTTAAAGGCTAGTTTGGGGGGTTTTACACAGATATGGTGGGAGTACTTTCCTTGAACACTTTTAATTGTTTTTTAAATAAAAAGTATTTGTCTGGAGTCAGAAACAGACCTAGAAACTTAAATGAAGCCTAGGAACAGGTGCCAACTTTTCTTCTTGATATTTATCTCATCCAATTTAAGGAGTTTGGGACTAATTAGAAGAACAAAAATTGTAAAAACAAGGGTTTGTAAAGTAGTTCTGAGTTCTTCCTGGGTTTAAAACTTATTGATTCTACTCTCTGGATAAGCATAAAAGAATAATTCATCTCTTGATATATTCATTTCATCTCACCATTTACATTCAGGCATCTTGAACACAGCAACAAGTCAACCTTCAGTGATGAAGCACAAATGAATCTCTAAAGGTCTGTTGATGTAACATTGTGCTGATAAGATAATGAGCTATTTATTTTTTCTTTCTACTTACAAACACACTGATAAAATACTTCTTTGCTTTCTTAGGAATCCAAGTTTTTATTTCTTTGCTGAAATTTAATTTTTTAAGGATTTTGTTAATTTTATTTAGAAAAATGTTTCCTAGTTAAAGTTAGGGAAAAGGAAAGGGTTTGGTAAAAAAAAAAAAACCCCGAAGATTAAGCCACATTGATTTTGGCAAAAGTGGACAAATTAAGCAGAAAAAAACCACCAAGATATCCCCAGCTACTGCAGCGGTATGACCTTGAATATATTTTCCCACTCAAAATTGATGATCTGGTTGTTGAAAACACTGACTTCCTGTCTTCTTCTGTACCAGTGGGTCTTTCACACTGTTTGCTTAAAGAAGTATGACGTTGTCCATCAAGAAAAAATTAATGAGCTGTTTTAGTAACAATTTCATCTTTTCCTCAGTAGTTAACTAGACGTATAAAGTTTTTGCATCCTGTCAGTTCCTGCTTTGGTTCTCCATAGTACTTCTTAGAAGTTTTACTGATGTCTTGCTTGATATCTTATTAAACAATTTTTTGTATACTTCAATTTAGGAGAGGATAAAAAGGCATCTCTGGTTTAGAAAGACTAAGATTCTGAAAGAAAATGTCATAAATCCTTAGAAGATAAGAAGACGCTATGATGGGTGTTTAAATATGTAGAAAGTCTGCCATTTTCAACATGTAGCTACTCTAACATCCATGCAAACTACACACATGACAATGGAGGATATAACAATGTGCAAGAACAAAAGCATACATCTTCAAAATTATTAAAACAATTAAATCCCACTGATTAATTGATTTCTCAATGGCAGCCAACTATCTATCTTTGGACACTTGGAGGTATACGGCTATTTAGAAAAATCAGCACCTAGACAGCTTCCAAAAATGCATGACTAATTATGAAATAACATTCATGGAAATGAAATATAAATTAAAACCAGGATATTGGTTCAATATTGGTTCAACAAATACTTACCCAAACAGACACAAGATTTTCAAAGATTTTGTGTGTGAAAGGTCATGTCGTTAGGAAAGATTTATATTAATAAAAAAAAAAAGACCACCACAAAAAGAAGGAAAAAGTTTCTGAAATGTATAATAATTTCCAGTCACATTTTCAAGAGGATTAAAATGCATTAAAAGGCAGGGTGGAATGATTTATCACACAGCTGAAAATCTTTTGTAGTTCGAACACTGCAGGCCTTTTATCAAGTGAGAAGTTACTTGAGAGGACACAAAACTGGACACCATAAACCAATATCCTGCATCTTTTCACATTTATAAATCTATTCCTGACTTTGTCCTGCAAGCAGTGTCTTCTCATGTGTGGTCATCTTTCCAAGTATTAGTCAGAAAATGTTTATCTTTTTTTTTTTTCAAATTTTTGCCTTTCTTTTTTTTTCAAGTTTCTTTTATTCTTTCCTCAAAAACAAGATCTTTAACATTTTAATTGGATTCAAAAGGCTGGATGTGTAGATTGATTTAATATGGTACATTTCATTCCATGGAAAATATGATTTCCAGGGAGAAAAGTTCTTCAACATTTTTTTACATTTTTCTTAAATCAAAACAAGACATTTTAAATTACAGACTAGATAAGGTGGCTCTGAAAATTAGATGGAGTCTGCATATCTTTAGGA
The DNA here is from genome assembly GCA_013389865.1 of Piaya cayana. NCBI lineage: Eukaryota > Metazoa > Chordata > Aves > Cuculiformes > Coccyzidae > Piaya > Piaya cayana. The sequence continues at coordinate 4,477 of WAAB01021344.1, forward strand.
GATTGTATTTAAAATTACTTCTAAAGTGTGAGGCTGTAGGTTTGGGCATTTCTTACAGATCTTGTTGAAACATTAAAAGAATGCCAGCATTGTGGGTTCTTAGTGTTATATATGGTATATCAAAAACATAATATTTTGAGGATAGAGTCCAAAAGCCTAGAAAATTGTCTGATTAATCTCTAAGCTTTGATACAGGCCCAACCTAGAATGAACCCAGAAAGAAATATTTTCTAACCCCTAAGAGGTAAGTTTTCATTCAGTAACAGCAATGGCAGGAAAAACAACCACTTCTTTATTTAAACATGGCACTTAATAAAAGTTTGCCTAAGATATAAGGCTTATATATATTCTCTGTAGTAATAGAGGACTGCTTTTGTTAATGCCTGAGGTTTTATCCATTGCCTCATGCCTGTTTTCCTAATGAATCCATCGGTATCTATTTTCAATTAATTGCTTCTTTTGAATATAGTATAGTATATTTTAAGTATAATTCATTTAATTTATGTTGTATCTCAGATTACATATCCCCACACAGCGTATTTAAATATCCAAGAAGTTATTGCCTTATTCATCCACTGGGACAAATTTTCCCCTAGTGTATATACCATGAGAAATCTTGTATGAGGAAGTCTACATGGGAGTCAATTAAGTGACAATCATTTACAGCACTTAATTTTACCATTAAACTCTAAGCAGGAACAATAATTTTCCAAATGTGTTTAGGCACATTATGATCAGGAGATCTCAGTTGGTTAGGGATTCATTCTTGAGGTTATTGAAATACAAATATAAGACATTCATAAAACAGAACAAAACCAATTTTGCTCAGTGAGTTTCACACACAGTTAGAAATTAACCTTATTATGACAAGTATGAAATAACAGTTAAACAAAGTGCAAGATTACTTCTCCATGTCCCCCATACAACATTACTGTATTTACATAATAAAAATTAGGAAGTTTGTGTGGACAAACTATTTCATTCTTATGTTCAATCTAGTCACCCGTTAATGTCCAACACTCTTACACGTTGTTTAAAACAAACAAGACATAACCCTCAAAAAATCCTTCAAGTTGTCTGACTAATTTTTATCTCTATTAACTGATTATATTGTCCCAGCTTTGTGACCACGTTAGTTTAGCATGATAAAGTGTCTATACATGTTCGTCTACTAACATCAACAGGACAAGGGAAGTGTGTGACAGTTGTTAAAGATTTGCTTCTGAAATCATGCTTCTTACTTGCTTGCACAAGTGGTCAAAGAGAGTGATGAGTGACCTCTTGCTCTAAGTTCAAGCAAGTTACAAAAGGTAAAGAAAAATGGCACTGCTGGTCACTAACAGATGAACTCCCCATTTGTCAATATAGCATCATTGAAAAGCAAGTAATAGCCTTGCTAACATCACTAAGAAACTTCTGCATAATCTCTGTCATGCAGCATCTATGTTTTGTTTATAACTATTACAGAAAAACTAATACAAGCTTAATGCATCCTCAAGAGTCAATGGATTCATTATCAATCAATGGATTGTCAGAAACTACTGCCGAATTGTAGACTACAGTATTGACAAAGATGACGAAATAGCAAAAGACCAATACTGAAAAAAATAGAACGAATGCTAATCCTTTGTATCTGAATAGTAGCACAGAGTTAATCAAATCTTTCTGAAAATCAGAAAAAGGCAAATCAAGGAATGGAAACATGGTAGATTAATCAGTTGCTTTCCTTAGGTCCAGTTTCTTGTTCTAACCTAAAATCCAGGTTTTCAGATTAATTAGAAAAGGTAATATAAATCAATGTATTCTGAATTTCACTCAGTTGACGAAGCTACTTGCATCTCTGACTGTTATGACATAATAGGATGGCAGGAAAGAATGATCTCATGTCTACCTTTGGTTCCTACAGCTCTCTGCTCTAAACCTTCTGTGACAATTCTTTTGTCCATTCTTGAATATTTGAGTACATACCTTCTTAGTCATTTCTACTTCTGTCATTCCTACCCAGTATTAAACTAGCAAATCTGTGAAGACATGGCTCAAGGTCGGAACAGTTTCAAGAGTAATTGTGTGCTTACAATCCACTAACATCACCTGTCCAAGCCAGTTGTCCTTTGCTAATGAAGTTTTCATAGTGTTCTGAAACACTTTTTCTTCCCCAGTTCACCATTCAGTCCTGCAGTTCTTTTATCTGCAGTGACACATACCATGACAAGGAAAGGATGACAAAGAAAGATTAAGGTCCAACACTGTAGGCTGTTTTTTCAGATGATGACTTCAGTTCCAGCAACGCGTCCATCCTATTAGCATGCTTATTGCTTCTGTGGAAATAACATTTGCCTCTTTCCACTTTCCAGGGTGCAAGTGTGTGTGTTGCGGATCAGTAACATAAGAAGGCAGCTTGCTTCACACTTTTACATTGTTCAGTCTACCTCTGCCTGACACTTCTTTTCCTATACAATGCTCCTTGAGTAGCCTGTGAAGCTTACCAGATATAGGATGCAGTAGCCCTCATGTACATATCTGTTGCTATAAAAGAACAAAAGATCGTCTTTCCTTGTCCTCAGTCTGCTGTTCCAGTGGTGGCTCTTACTGATGTGTGCAGTACGCCAAGAGTCTAAAATGGCACTGAGGAGTATTGAATCAAACAAAGCTTCATATGGGAGTTATAGTTGTAATATAGAGACAGAGAGGTGAAAGTACCCAAATGAAATTATTAATTTGGACCTCCCATTAATCCCTAGCTTCTCTTCCCCCAGTGCAGTACTAAGGACTTGCAAATTTTTAGTGTTTCAGGTCTCTTCAAGTCCCTGATGTTGTGATCTGCATATGGAAAATTGATGAGAAGTGGTGCAAGGCAATGCTACAGTGTACATTCTTATCATATCTTTGGTAGTCCCACAATACAGGGACTATCACATGCCGTTGTCACTTGATGCAGTGTAAAGGGGACAAAGGTTGTCAAGCAGCACTGGGTTGTGCCTGCTCCTCAACTTGTTAAAAGCCTTGCAGTTATGAATTATTGGTGACATGGTAAAAGATGTCACAGATTTACCATCAGAAATGGTTAGAACCAACAGGACAAAGAAGGTACAATGTTTAAAAGTACTGTCACAGACCAATGAGACCTTTATTGTGCCCCAAACCAGGTACCTTTGTCTAGACCTCAAATAATTTTTCCTTACTGTTTTAATATTAATAAGCAAAATATTAGTTATAATGTGCAATTTTACTTTTACTTTTTACTTCAGTAATTTGTAAACCCGTGAAGTCTTTGTTTAATGCATATGCATATAGTCCATTGTCTTATCAGTGAGCAGATAGTAGACTCCTTTTTGTTTTCTTATTGTTTGTGCTTTTTGACACAAGTTTGATTTTTAATGACTTTTTAATGGCAAAGAAAAAGCATAACAGACTGTCTATAAAATAGCCATTTTTGTGTATATTAAAACTGAAAGCAATCTAAACATGGTCAGATTATGCAGGGTCCTTTTTTAAATACATTTAATTATTTTCACATTATTCTAGGGTCAGCCTGGGAAGGATATGTCTTCATGTGACAGTTTTAATCTGTCTTCTTTGCGGTTAACCCCTGATGGCCTTTTTGTCCTCTGTTTAGAAAGTCATATCAGACCTGTTCACTCTTCTAAATATTCCTTGATCCATGCTTCTATTATTGCAAACAAAACACCCCGTAAATGAATTTTCAAGCTGTGTCTATTCAGTTCAAAGACATAAAACTGGCAGGATCACTACTTTGCTGATGTCATATTCACACAAGTAGAAAGGAAGCTAGAGGAAATCTAGAAAGAGAACAACATATAAAATAAGTGAATTTTATTTAGGAATAAAGAATAGAAAACAATTTCAAATACATTATCTATATAATTTTGGGAAATGTGCTAATATTTTTCCTCTTCTAATTTTTCTGTAGAAGCCTTCCTTTCCTTCTTGGAGTCAGAATGTGAAGTTTGATAATCACAGAATCTAACCTTTCTTTGAATCCAGTTGGATTTGCATGCAATAATATTTGATTTAAAAGTAGCTGTAATGTCACCAAATCAGCTGTGAATTCGCCCTCCCCTAATATTGAAAGTATTTTTGTCCTTTTTCCAAGACTGAAATGTATATTTACCCTTTTTCATGCTCTGACTTTTCAGCTAGCCCTCATGAACTTGCCCCTCAATAATCTCAAAACTAATTTAACTGACCACAGCTCACTGTGGTGTTTTTTGGCATGATACTGTGAACCCACTCACATTGAACCACTGGTCTAAGTGTATCTGAGGTCACCAAAGTGGTATGTCCATGTGAAGCATGACAGTGTTTATGTGGAGGGAAAATCTCAGTTCTGAACCAGATTTGTGCCGGTCCTCGTCATGCTGATTGAAGTGCCAATCTGATGTTTCTACGACGCTTTGGAGCTGCCACACTTTAAAACAGATGATTCATGTCTACACTCTACTATGCTGTTTACATATAGATGTAGCCCCAAGAACTAAAAAAGTCTGGGTCAAATCAGGTGACTCATTTAGATGTCCTGACTCACAGCCTTGTACTCTGATCAGTGGGTCATTCTTCCCCTCTTCCACAGATCCGGCTGTTTCTAGCTTTCCTCCAAGGATCTCAAGCAAAACTTATTCAAATTAAAATAAAGAATCCCACTGGCATCCGTAGGCTGTGGTTCAGTTCCAAAACAAATAAATTCGGCTTTCAGTACTTGTGTTGTATTATTCCTTATTAAAAACATATTCCTGTCTTTTTTTTTCTTTTTTCCTTCTCTCTTCCATGCATCAATTTGTTGTGTTTTCTCTCTGTTGACACAATACTGACTGAGGCTGATTAGTACTGTGCCTTCTTGAAAAAAAGTCACTACAAGAGCAGCAATACAGAGATCTGGGCATTTTTTAAATTATATTGGCAGCCAGCTGGCCCTAGTCACATACAGGAAGGTAGAGCACTACTTGTTTCCTCAAAATATTATTTGTACTGAAATTGTACAGAGTAAACACACTGTGTCCTCATGAGTGCAGAATTAACACTGTGTTGAGTATTGTAAGGAGGACGATTCACCCTCTTCTTGTTTAGACTTTGGCAGTACAAAAGGGCCAGCTGCAATCTTGCCTTAAGTTTGATAGTTCTTGTATTTAGTGAGAGCTTATTTCCAGTCATATACAAGATTCGTAGTGTTCATATTTCACGCTGCATTTGTTAGGTACATACCATACCATAAATCACCCGGAAAAGAAACAATACCACGTGATGAACTGAGGATCTTCAAAATGAACTAACTGTTCATAAATGAACAGCACATTGTGGCATTTTTCCTGGGGAAAAAAAACAAACAAAAAAAGTGAATATTTTTGAATTGGGGAAGGTACGGAAACTTCATGATCATTTTATGAACAGACAAAAAGGAAAGTATATTATAGAAGCCAGCATTTGAAAAATTTTACTATACTCAAATTTCTTAAAATTGTGAATATCTGTTACATTTTCTGGTAAATAGCACTAAAAAGTCATTGTGTATCAATCAAATAATAAGCCTGAATCACTCTGTTTTCATAGGAGTTTGATCATCCATCCTGTTTACAAATAGCTATGTTAATCATTACAATCTGCGAATTCACTGATGTTTTAGTATAAATAGTTTATGAGTCTAAGCTTTCCGTTAGACCTAGCTCTTATAAACAATTTGCCTAACTACCTTTCAAGTGTTCCTGTATCTTCTGATTAATGAGAGATTTGTCTTGTGGCTTACACACTAGTTTTTTCAAACCTAATGACAACTAAAGAAAACAAAATTCTAACTTATATCCTAACATCACAGAAATTCATATATTCTAGTCTAGGAAGCACTTAAGCACATGCTTAGTTTACAGAAATACTTACATTATTTAATATTAGTTGGAGTTAAGCAGGTGCTTAAGTGAATACGCAAGTGTTTTTCTGAGTAAGAGTGGGGTTTTTTTCCTAAATTACAGTGTCGTCAGCTGACCAAAGCAGAAGTAATTCCATTGTGACCTTGTTTAAATACAAACCTATTACTGTGCCCTAGACAGATGATAAACCAGAATAGACATAATCAAGTGGTCACCACATACGCAGGAAGAACATCATAGCAGTCAGTATCATGCATCCATATGATTTCAGTGGTATATTTTAGGTAAGCAGGAAAGTAGAAGGAAGTTAAATGAAGTAATGGAGTTTGGAGAGCAAAATAAGACAACGAGGACAAGAAATATGGGATGAAACTGATAAGGAGGGAGTTAGAGCAATTGTCCAGGCAAAACCTGAATGTATTAATTCTCAATACAGTGGACTTAATGAGGCGTGTAAAATTACATACAGTCTTGCACTTATAGTTTTTTAAGTTGATCAAAGCCCATTTTTTACTTCATTGAAGACAGAGGATATTTCTTCTGAAAAAAAGAATAAATTTCTCCTAAGCACACTTGTATTATTGCCACTGCAAAGAGAATATATAGCCTTGTTCTTGCTTCCTGTGAGGTTTTTTGAGGTTGCACTTAACAAAATGCAATTTATTCTTCTAATCATTAGGTTCCTCTGCAAGATTTCCAAGGTTAATTGTGTGAGTAGTTGTCTCTCCTGCTGCAAAGCATTGCAAACCTGTACATCTAAATGAACATTTACTTTCTGAGATGTAAAATGGATTTCTATCTTGTATTACGTAATTTATCTGCTGATGTAATGGTTTGGCTTGAAACTCTCCCCCAGACCACCACAGTAAATCGCAGCAGCCCCTGCTTCCTTCTACCCCTCACCCCCCTGGGGAGAGAAGGTAGGAGGAAAGAAAAGCTGAGAATACAAAGAAAAACAAAACAGGCAAAGGCTAAGTGAATATATATAATGTATTAACACTATATGTAACTAACATACTACATTGGTGGTTCAGTGGTAAAATTCTCTACTACATATACAATAATCGGAAAATAAGTGAACCCCCCAGAAATAAACAGTGTTTCCCGGAGAGAAGATAGGGAGAAAATCCCTCCCCCTATNAGAACTTGTTTTATAAAGAGTATATATTTTTCTGAAAAATATTGTCAATTCAACTCAAAGAATCTGTGCTGATGCAAGTAAAATTGTACCAATATCTGTCTTGCCCAGTTCAATCCCACTTCAAAATTCTAATTGACCTTCACTCTAACTTGTTTGTTTTCTTCCCCTCCACTTTGATAACTTTGAAGCTGAAAATAACCAAAGTTTCATGAGAAGCATCAAGTTCCATATTAATTTTGTCTCTCAGCAGAAGGAAACACTTTCAGGATTTCTTTTCTTTAAGCTCATCAGAAATATTTTCCAGGAGAGGAAACAGTCTCTAAGGCATCTAATCTGAACGTGGCTTCAGTTAAAAAGAAGCTCATATCAGTTTCTTCTTCAGTGGTGAATTTTTGTCTGGAAGCTCCTCTGTCTTTCAGTTCCTTCTCACTAGCAGCAAAAAGGTTCTGTGTAAGATTAGATAAAAGTTTAATATTTCTCTTCAAAGTAAATAAACATAGTATTAGGATACTGTATTGTATCTCTCTTTGCATGACTGAAAGTTATTGAAACAAGCTTACTTATTGAAAAGTGCTGTTTCTTCATGATAATCCATCCCACACACACGATTCTTGCCTTACTGAGGGAGGAAATTATGAAAAATAGAGGGATAAATAAGAGGAAGGAAATATGGTGATAAGAGAATAAAGTCACTTATCAAGCAGTACCAAAGAAAACATTTTTTATTTAGGTGACTGGAATGTTACATTGCAATTTGACAGTGAAATAAATCATTTATGATTAGGAATTTCTTTGTGATGTGTAAAATCCTGGTGCGTCATTTTGTGAATCATGCATGTAGCCACTCACTCCATCACTCTGAATATGCCCTTTAGCCAAGGACACAGAGCCCAATCCCTTTGAAACTATAGTGCTGAAAATCCTAGATAACTCCTTTGGTACTGGAAGAGTTATTCTAGACATAATTTGTCATAACCCAACAAAAACTTAGAATACTATAATTATTTTAAAAATCATTAAAATCAATCCCATTGTTAAAGTACAATATGAAGAATTTATTTTATAAACCAAATAATCATAAGATATATGGAAGTCAACACAGATTGCATGATGCCAGACATCACAGTCATGAGTTGCATTCAATGTAAACAGAATATGAAGAAATTGGTAGCAACATTCAGAGTTTGGAAAAAAATGCCTTTCACTTAATTGCCTGTATATAGCAAATTTATTTATAAATCACTATAATATCTGTTGCTGCATTTACTCTAATTGTGCTTCTGAAAAAAAAATATCAGTAATTATCACGGCCAAAAATTTTAATATAATATAACACATTCTACAGATTTAATTTTCTAAATAAAGAAGAAAAATACTTTTTTAAAATGAATTGGACTCATTTATGTTGTAATTGAAAACATTCTGTGACATGGAAATGAGCCTCTTTGTGGTTGAACCCACTTGGTTCATGTCATGTCTAGAGTAATGTCTGTTTAAGGCTAGATACTACATTAGCATGAAATAGTGGAAATGAAAGTCCCATATGTGTTTAAATTAATAAATAGTCTCCAAATAGGTTTATGTCTGGTGTAGTTGAGAGTATATGGGAATTGTACTTACAGTATGTGAGATGTCCCAACTGATGTCTTAGTAATAAAACAAATAGGGAAAACATTGTATAAGAAGACATTTGTCATTTGAAGCACTGGTAGCAATGTAGACTTGATCATCCAGTGGGTGTCTTCCGGCCTAGTGATTCTATGATTCTATGACAAGATGCTGAGGGACGTAGTTTAGTGTTTGATAGGAATGGCTGAACTCAATGACCCATTGGATCTCTTCTGGCCTGGTGATTCTATGATTCTATGACAAGATGCTGAGGGACGTAGTTTAGTGTTTGATAGGAATGGCTGAACTCAATGACCCATTGGATCTCTTCTGGCCTGGTGATTCTATGATTCTATGACAAGATGCTGAGGGACGTAGTTTAGTGTTTGATAGGAATGGCTGAACTCAATGACCCATTGGATCTCTTCTGGCCTGGTGATTCTATGATTCTATGACAAGATGCTGAGGGACGTAGTTTAGTGTTTGATAGGAATGGCTGAACTCAATGACCCATTGGATCTCTTCTGGCCTGGTGATTCTATGATTCTATGACAAGATGCTGAGGGACGTAGTTTAGTGTTTGATAGGAATGGCTGAACTCAATGACCCATTGGATCTCTTCTGGCCTGGTGATTCTATGATTCTATGACAAGATGCTGAGGGACGTAGTTTAGTGTTTGATAGGAATGGCTGAACTCAATGACCCATTGGATCTCTTCTGGCCTGGTGATTCTATGATTCTATGACAAGATGCTGAGGGACGTAGTTTAGTGTTTGATAGGAATGGCTGAACTCAATGACCCATTGGATCTCTTCTGGCCTGGTGATTCTATGATTCTATGACAAGATGCTGAGGGACGTAGTTTAGTGTTTGATAGGAATGGCTGAACTCAATGACCCATTGGATCTCTTCTGGCCTGGTGATTCTATGATTCTATGACAAGATGCTGAGGGACGTAGTTTAGTGTTTGATAGGAATGGCTGAACTCAATGACCCATTGGATCTCTTCTGGCCTGGTGATTCTATGATTCTATGACAAGATGCTGAGGGACGTAGTTTAGTGTTTGATAGGAATGGCTGAACTCAATGACCCATTGGATCTCTTCTGGCCTGGTGATTCTATGATTCTATGACAAGATGCTGAGGGACGTAGTTTAGTGTTTGATAGGAATGGCTGAACTCAATGACCCATTGGATCTCTTCTGGCCTGGTGATTCTATGATTCTATGACAAGATGCTGAGGGACGTAGTTTAGTGTTTGATAGGAATGGCTGGACTCAATGACCCAGTGGGTCTCTTCCAACCTGGTTGTTCTATGGTTCTATGGTAGTGTGAGAGTGTGTTTAAGTGAGATGTGACTAAATAGAGAAAATACTTATTTCATATTAAACATCATCTTTGTTGGTATCCCATAATTTTGCTTCCCTTAATAAAACTAATTCAGGCTTAAGTGACACTCCGCATTAAATATTATTAATTGTATGTTTCCTGAATTAACTCAACTTATACATAAATATTAATACTTGAGCATGTTTTATTTATGTAAGATCCTTTTTTTTTTCCTTTTTCCAATGGAAAAGCACATTACTATACCAGAACTTCCCAAATGTCTTGTTGTTACCTTACTGAAAAATACGCTGTCTTCTTAGCAACCGTAACATAAACTAAAAACTGTCAGGCTTGGCCTTCAATTTCCAGGCAAAGGTTCTGTTCTTGAAAAACATATAGATTTGCCTATACCTAATCTGTCTGGATCAGGAAGTAATTCAGAGAGAATAAATAGGACAAGTGTCATTTTCATAGAATCATAGAATAGTCAGGGTTGAAAGGGACCTTAAAGATCATCTAGCTCCAACCCCCCTGTCACGGGCAGGGACATCCCACTAGATCAGGTTACCCAATGCCCATTCCAGCCTGGCTGAGCCTTTGCCTTCCTGACTTCCTCCCTACAACCGGGCAGTGTCTCTACACATGTCACAGGTTACCCATCCCTGCTTGCACTGCCTGTGTAGTTCCCTCTTCATCTTTAATTTAAGCAGCAGGTCCATCCTCTACATCCAATACATCCATACCTCTTCCCTTCCCTGCCTGATTTTCTATATATAGGAACTGAACGCTCTTGCGCTTTATGGAAGACGTCCCAGTGGATCCTACCGAGTAATTCCTTGAAGAGCTGGAAGTCTGCTTTCCTGAAATTTAGTGTCCTGGCTATACTCCTCACCTGTCACATATCCCGCTGGACCTTGAACTCGACCAGTGCATGATTACTGCAGCCCAGACTGTCTCTGATACTAGTAGCATTTCAGCTGGGCTGCCAGTTGTATCACCTACCAAGAGGACTCTTCATTATCTACAAAGTGTTTTAGAGCAGTATCCTCCCTATATCTGACCCCTGACATCTGTCTTCCCTCTGCTTGTTACAGGCTAGCTTGATGTTGTCCTCCTCTCCCTTCATAGCTAGTTTCAAGCCCTGTATACAAGCCCTGCAAGCTCCTGGGCAAAGACCCACCTCTCCCTCTGAGAAAAGTGGCTCCCATCTGAAGCCTGTAGTCCTGGTGCTATGTAGGGCATCCCATTATCAAAAAACCCAAAGCTATTGGGGTGACACCAGCCATGGAGCCATGTAATAATTGACTGGATCAATCTGAGCTGTGCTATGTCACTACCCATAACTGGAAGGAGGGAAGAAAAAATCACCTGGGCCTCAGATTCCCTCAGTATCTGTCCCAAGCCCCTAAAATGTCTTTTAATCCCTCTTGGCCTTCTTACTGTTGCTTCAACCCCTCTCACATGGAGCAGCAGTAACAGGTAGTAGTCTGTAGGTCTCATGAGGTTTGGAAGTTTCCTGGCTGCGTTCCTTACCCCAGGCTCCTGGGAGGCAGCAGACTTCCCTGTGAGTAGGGTCTGCTTGACATATTGGACCCTCTGTATCTTTCAATAGCAAGTCTTCTACAACTAAGACTCTTCTATCAGTCCTTGTGGCAGTTGTGGCTATGCAGCGTTTATGCCATTTCAGTCTCTGACCCTGTTCCCATCCTCCACATCGAGATCCTCATATCTGTTGTGGCGTGATACCTGAGGTTGTGTGCAAGGAGAGGGTGGATTTTTCTCCATCAGTGGCCAAGCTTCCACTCATTACCTCCTTTTGAGCTCTCACCTACAACTTTTTTATACACATAAATTAATTCTTTACCTTCTTCATGACAATATATATTTTTATCTATTTACCCATACGGGATCAAAATATGTTTTATGATCACTATTATGAGTTTTCAACACCTAATAGTCCAGCTACTCGAAAATTTCGATTTCCTGCATCTTGTCTGACTGAGTACCAGAATGAAGCAGATTTTCTTGTGGAGTGATACATTCCCAGATGGATATACCATAAAGGATTGCGTAACCGGTCATAGTCCAAATCAGATACCTATTGCTTAGCTCAAGCGTTGTCCTTTTAAGTGGCAACCTCAATTCTAATTCAAGGCAATGGCAAAACTCCCATAAACTTTCAGAGAAAAAGATTAAACGCCTAAGGCTTATTAAATGTTTTGTTCTGGTAGTTAACTCATATCTGTGGGGTGAGCTCAGGAATATGTCAGACTAAAAATTCATCCATATTGACTGTGAGAAAAATGAAAAATTCATTCTATAAAAGATGCTGCAAAATCCTTTCCTCTCTTGAAATCTGTGTGTCATTAAATCAATGTTATATTAAATTATTGTTATATGTAATGGAGGTTAGCATTCCTGCTTAGGAGCAAAGGGGAAGCTCAGTACCACAAACAAACATCCATCTTTCTCTTCACCACGCAATAATTTACTATTTCTCTGACCACATGCTATGCACAATGCTAAGAAAAAGTAGAATTAATGATTTAACCCCAGTACTGAACTTTCATTAGATTACTAAGATCATGAAGAATCTCTTCATAATACTATTATGTACCATTTCAATTATTTTCTTGCTATCTTTGTACTGTCAACACACAAGGGGGATAGAAACTCCTGAATGCTGCTCTCAACTGTATAACCTTAAATACATCCATACCATGGAGAAACAAAAAGTAGGCTTCAAATAGCAATTATGACTTAATATATCAGAGCAATTCCACCGAAAATTCCAGGATCAAAATTATTGTGAAATTACAAGCTGTATAAACACCATTATTTCAACAGTTTTCATATCATTCTTGCACATAGCAGTGATTTAGGCCTGGGGTAACAGGAGTCACTGCAGTTTATTTTCATTGCTAATTCAGACAATATGAGATAAACATGAAAAAAATCATAGAATCATAGAACAACCAGGTTGGAAGACACCCTCCAGATGATTGAGTCCAACCGTTCCTATCAAACACTAAACCATGACGCTTAGCACCTCATCCACCCGTGCCTTAAACTCCTCCAGGGAAGGTGAATCAACCACCTCCCAGAGCAGACCATTCCATTGCCTAATGACCCTTTGTGTGAAGAATTTTTTCCTAATGTCTAGCCTAAACCGACCCTGGCAGAGCTTGAGGCCATTCCTTTTGTCCTGTCCCCTGTCACTTGGCAGGAGAGGCCATTACCCTCCTCCCTACAACCTCCCCTCAGGTAGTTATAGATCAATGAGATCTCCCCTCAGCCTCCTCTTCTTCAGGCTAAACAACCTCAGCTCTCTCAGCTGCTCCTCATAAGGCCTGGTCTCCAACCCCTTCACCAGCTTTGTTGCTCTTCTCTGAACTTGCTCCAGAGCCTCAACATCCTTCTTGTGGTGAGGG